>JASBQH010021074.1:0-10220 GCA_030264935.1 Desmognathus ochrophaeus | reverse complement strand
AAGCCTTGTTTGCCACCTAACCAACGCACAGAGATTCGGCCCCCACGTTGACATTCTTATGAACACTAACTACCAGCAGACCTTTGCATTTCCCATGAATATCAAGGCGCGCCCGTTTATATTGGATAAAGTGTATTCCGTGATGTAATGTGATATGATTATTTACACTATGTAACATCATCGTGCACAAGTATCAAAAACATCATCCTGCGCTGGGGTTGGAAAAGTCCTGCCTGGCAAAGACTGCCACCCCCACTAGCAGTGGTGGTCTCTCCCAGTGGCCTTACGTGGGCCTGCGTCTCTTAAATCCTTACCCTGCCTCCCTTGGCAAAGCTGCTTTCTCTTTTGGATTCTCCTGCCATCTTGTTGCAGATTATACACAACTCCCATTCTTCTTTCTCTTCTTCATCCTGTACACTTTGCATTGTCAGATACTGTCTAAAACCTTGCCATATATTCGTTGGTACCTGTGTCCTGTGCATTATTGTATTCAATTCATCTTCTTGGGTCGCACAAAAGGCTTTCCATTCATTCGTCGTTGGCGGTTTGCTGGATGTCCATTTCCTTGCTATCATCAACTTTGCAACCACAATCGCCACCTTGGCCCATCTCAGACTTGCATCTACGATTTTAGGCAAGTCATAAAGAAACACATTCATAGGATTACAATTAACCATCACCCCACAAACTTCCGAAATTACATTAAAGATCTCTTCCCAATATTCCTTCAACATAGGACAACTCCAAATCATGTGCAGTAAATCCGCTTGGGGGTCTTTGCATTTCTCACAACAAATATCTGATCTGGTATAGATTACATTCAATCTAGCTGGGGTATAATAAGATTGGGTTAGGTATCTATAATGCACCAAACGCAACTTCATGTTAAATGCCACATTCTTTGTTGCTCCGCATGCTGACTTCCATACTTTTTCCCCAATCTGTATTCCCAACATGTTTTCCCATTTAGTTTTCAATGTGTCATGTGTTTGCTTCTTGTCAGCTCTCAGTATTTTGTACAACTTTGATATCTGGTGTCTCTCCCCTATCGAGGTTAGTGCATGTGCCATCAATTCATTTTCCCTAGGCTCAGTAGGAGTCATGCTCCATCTATTTTTCAGGCATTTCTTCAATTTTAACCATTTTAAAATATTTATTGTAACACCACCTGCCTCATCCACCAGGTCTTTGACGTCTTTCAATGTGCCTTCATCGTACAGGTCTTGCAATATCAGTACCCCGTGCTCCACCCAACCTGCGAACATTCTTTCTGTGAGTGCGGGATTATGAATCGAGGTATCCCATATAGATATGAACTTACTATAGCAATCTCCGTTTGCTATTCTTTTATTAATTGATCTCCACAAACTGAGTCCGGTCTTCGCTGGACCCTCTATACCCACTCCCTTTATTCTACCATCCATGAGGAGTCTATTGGCCTTGTGTTTTTCAAACCACCTACTCTCCATAATTACTTGCGGTTCCGTTGTCTCTGGTTCGAGCCACTTTAATACATGCTGTAGTTGTGCAGCCCTATAATATAATTGAAAGTCAGGAAGTTCAAAGCCTCCTTCATCATATGGACGTGTTAGTTTCTCATATGCTACCCGAGGAACCCTATTTTTCCAAATAAATCGTGTCACCATTGTACGCAATTCCGAGAAGAATTTATTCGGGATCTTAATAGGTACATTGTGGAAAATGTATAATAGTTTTGGTAATATATTCATTTTAATTGCTGTAATCCTTGCTGCTACATTTAAGGGCAATGCATCCCAGCTACCCAATTTGCTTTGAATCCCTTGCAATGTTTCTCTATGATTTAACGCATACAAATCTGCCGTGGAACATGCTATTTTGATCCCTAGGTATTTAAACCATTTTACTTTAGTTATTATTCTATCATCCAGTGATTTCACAGGGGCATCCTGTCCATAGGGAAAGTATACCGATTTGCCCCAATTAATCTTGAATCCAGCATACCTACCATGCCTTTCAATAAGATGAGTTACACTTATCATGTCTCTTGCCGGATCAGCCAGGCACACAAGGAGGTCGTCCGCATACGCAATTGTTAGATTGGTCACTCCATTCAACTCTATTACTGCATATCCCAGTTCCCTGTTCAATGATCTAATCAAAGGCTCCATCCCTATTGCGAATAGTATAGCTGAGAGAGGGCAGCCTTGTCTTGTACCACATTGTATTCTAATCACATCCGACCATGTCTCATTCAAAACTAGCCTCGCCCTCGGGTCTGTGTATAAGATCTTTATCCATTTAATATATTGATTACCAATCCCCATCTTCCTCATCACCAGGAACAAATATCTCCAATTTATTTTATCAAAAGCCTTATACGCGTCGAATGAGACTAAGGCAGCCCTGTAATTGTTCACAGTTCCCGCTATTATGTTAAATACCCTCCTAATTGCAGAAGCTGTATCTCTTCCCGGCACAAACCCATTTTGATCAGGTGAAATTAGCTTGGGCAGTAAGGGTAAGATCCTATTTGCTAGTATTTTCGCCAGTATTTTGATATCTGAGTTTATTAAGGATAAAGGCCTCTAGTCTGAGCATTTTAGAGGATCACCACCAGGTTTTTGCAATAATATTAGTTTCACCTCGTTCATTCTGCCACTAAATCTGCCTTTTTCAAAGGCCTCTTCATATACCTCAACTAACCTGGGGCTGACTACATGACTATGTTGTTTATGTTTATGTTTATGTTTAATCATTTGTATTGCGCCACGGGCCCGTAGGCATAAAGGCGCAGAAGAGGGGATGATGAGAGAAAGGATGACTAGTTGAAAAGGTGAGTCTTTAGCAGCGCTTTAAAGACAGACAAAGAGGGGGCCTCCTGGATGTGCAACGGTAAAGAGTTCCATAGGCGGGGAGCAGTGGCGTCAAAAGATCTATCTCCGGCTGTGACCAGTTTGAAACGCGGGACCATCAGACAGGCGTTGGCACTAGATCTTAAGAGACGGCGGTGAAGTTTGTAGTTAAGGCGTGCCTTGAGATAAGCAGGGGCTCTACCGAAGAGGCACTTGTAGGTGATGGTTAGCGTGCGGAAAATTACACGTTCGTGGACAGGTAGCCAGTGCAGCTCACGGCGTGCAGCAGAGACATGGTCTCCATGATGTAATCCCTTCACTGTGCGCACGGCATTATTTTGCAGGACTTGAAGTTTGGAAATGGAGGCTAAATCGGTATTCTGTAAAAGACTACAGCAATAGTCGATTTTTGAACTAATAATCGCACGAGCTATGTGCGCCCTGCAATCAGGGGATAGTAAGGGACAAAGTTGGCGTAGTATTTTGAGATAGTACGAGGAAGATGCTATGACTGAGTTGACCTGAGCCTTCATAGAGAGGGACGCGTCGAAGAAGACGCCAAGTGTTTTCACCTTGGGGGACACTGGAATATAGCAGCCTGCGATATTAAAGCCCTTATATTCGTTTGGCAACTTCCTAAGACGTTGTGGAGTACCCACAATTAGCAACTCCGTTTTTGAGTCATTAAGGGCCAGGCCGTTGTGCGCCATCCAGCTCTGGACCAATGAATAGATGGAGTTAATGTTTCCAGAGTCTGTTGCATAGTCCCCCAACAGAGACAGGACAAACTGCGTGTCGTCGGTGTAATTAGTATAGGGTATGCCTCTCTCATCCAGCAGATCAAATAGGGGCTTGGTAAAGATGTTATAGAGTGTTGGAGAGAGGCAGGAACCCTGAGGGACCCCACACGACAATGACACAGGTGGAGCGGAAGATGGTCCTGAAAAGACCCTCGCCTGGCGGCCAGACAGGAAGGACAGGACCCATTCCGCGGCTTTCTGGGAAAAATTGGCTGTGATGGTGAGACGGTCAATTAAGATGTTAAAATCCACCAGATCAAAGGCCGCGGATAGGTCAAGAAGCATGAGTAGTGACAATGATCCTTTATCAATATTATGTAGGAGTGTAGCCTTAAGGTCAATCAGGGCAGTCTCAGTGCTGTGGGCAGCTCTAAAGCCTGATTGTCTGCTGCCAAAAAGGCCAGAGGACTCCAAGTATGTTTGAATTTGGAGATAGGCAATCCTGTCTATAATTTTAAGTAAGAAAGGTACATTCGTGATAGGTCGGTAATTTGTTGGGACAGAAGGGTCGAGTGAAGGTTTCTTGAGTAAGGGCGTGATCCACGCTTGTTTGATGTCAGCGGGTATTACAGCTGATTCGAAGGACGCATTAATGAACTTAGTAATGAAAGGCACCAGAATGGGGGCACACTCCTTAATTGCAATGGATGGACAAAAGTCCCCTTGACAAGTGGTAGGTTTGAGGGACTTAATAACTTCTAAGACCTCTAATTCGGAGACGGGAGAGAAGCAGAAACTGGGGATACCCGTGGTGGTGGGACAAATAGAAAGAGAGGGGGGTTTAAGAATAGACTTCTTCTGGGCAATGATGGCTTTGAGAGATTCGACTTTGCCAAATAGAGCAGACTGGACAGTTTCGCACCAGGTTGCGTCTTTAGTAACTGAGTCTTCGGGGGAGATGTTGGGAGTCTCCAGCTCCCGTAAGATCTTAAAGATCTCCCTGGAGCTGGATTTAGCTAAGGAGATACGATCTTCATAATGTGTTTTTTTGGCTGTTAGTATAGCTGATTTGTAAGTTTTAGCCAGGTCTTGGTATTTTGCTTTAGCCTCCGCTGATGGCGAGGCACGAAAAGTTCTGAAGGCTTTATTTTTCTTAGATCTTAGGATAGATAGATTATTATCAAACCAATCAAGGCTGTTATGAGTCATTCTGACTCTACAAGTCCTGAGTGGAACAATAGAGTCAATAGCATGTCTCAAGGTGTTGTTATAAAGTTTGACTAGTTCTGCTGGTGTTTCGCAGGACAATGCATCATGAGAGAGTGAGGTGAGTTTAGGTCCTAATGAATCTTTAGCCAATTTCTTCAGATTTCGTTTGATGATGGTTTTAGTGGGTGGAGTAATGTATAGTGTTTTACTAGGTGTATCCACATGAAAACAGATAAAAAAGTGGTCCGACCAAGGACACGGAAAGACCTCAATCTGAGAGGTCTGTAGATTATGAGGACAAAGCCAATCCAGGATATGACCTTTTATGTGGGTGGGTGTTGAGATTAAATGAGTAAAACCCAAATTAGTGAGAGCTTGTTCTAAGTGCTCAGCCTCAGGATCTTCTTTGTCATGTAACCAATAATTAAAATCGCCAAGAAGGAGTACATGAGAAGAGGGTTTTAAGAATCCAGTGAGAGAGGCAAGTAATTGCTCATAAAAGAGCGGCATTTTGTATGGAGGTCTGTACACAAGGACAAAGCTATATGTGGTATTAGGGTTAACCAAAAGTTTAACCATGATAACATCGGTGTCAGTTGGCTTCTCAAATTGTACTTGATGTATGTTAAGAGAGTGACGGTATATGACTGTCACTCCACCCCCCTTGGTGTCGAGTCTATCTTCGGAGAGGATGACATATCCGGTAGGAATGGCTAAGGAGAGACTGGGGCCAGAATGAGGGGAGAGCCAAGTCTCAGTAAGAAAAAGAAGGTCTAGCTCGTTTTCCATGATAAAGTTGAAAATGTCAGTGGCGTGCTTGACCATTGACCATGTGTTGAGCAAGGCACATTTAAGAAAAGGTGTAGTCGTAGCGCTGGCGTGTTGCTCAACAGTATGATGGAGTTCATGAGTGGTCTGAATAGAGGCACGCTGTTTGCATATAAGAACATTTTTAGGAGTAATGGGAATATGGGTATTTAATTTGTCAGCCTGATCCGCGGCAAGGTCGATGACGGTACTGGTGTCAGTAAGGGTACTAGTATTCTGCTTATCCTCAAGATCAGGTGTTTGATTGTCTACAGAATCAGAATCTAGTATTGTGTTTGATTCTGTTTGCAGTGTCACGAGGGAGGTGTATGCCATATCATGAGCAGAGAGATAATCGTGCCCAGTAAAAGAAGTATTCTGCAAATCAGGGAGGGAGTAAGAGAGTGCAGGAAGGGAGAAAGCACTCGCTTCGTGGGAGTCGTCCGGGCAGGGAAAAAGCGAACAGTCAGGAGACTGTTCAATGTAGTCGTATGCGAGGATGGTGCTGAAGGGTAGGAGATCCTCAGGAAGGGGAAAGGTAAGTCCTTCCCAGATTCTGAGACAATCTGACCATTGGTCTGAGTAGCCCTGGTCAGACATAATGGTACGCAGCAAGTTTTAGGACAGAATAAGGATTTCGTTTGGCACAGAAAATAGTATGACAGGAAATTAGTAAGCGATCGATAACATAGAGCAACAGCTAACAAAGGATATAATCAAGTTACCTTACGGATACATGCATACGTAGAACGGGTAACAAGTGCCCTATTGCCTGGCCATGCGTGGACAGGCGTAGACAGGCCACCAGAAACAGGCCGCAGACGCGCCGGCACTGACGCGCCCACAACGTTACTTTATAGGCTGAGGATTCTGGGAAACGTAGTTTCCTTGAGAAGAGACACGTGAAAGTTCCGAAGGCGGAGGGCGGCTTACGCAGACCCTCACTTACAGCCTTGGGAGCATTAGCAGTAAGAGTAAAACAGTCCTATACACAATAATGATAACAAATACAAGTTAAGCAACTAAAGTATGTACAATGTCAAAATGAACAGAAGTATATATAAATGCAGAATGCAAATGACAAGTCAGGTTTAAAAACTAATGCTGACATCTGAGTCCTTAAAGAAGGAGACAGAGCAGCTCAAATTCAGAACAGCAGCAGTTGTGGTCTATCTCAAAAGAAGCAAGTGCAGAATTAACAGCTAAGATCAATGCACTTACAGCATTGAGGTATGGCGTCCTAGTGCTGCTTCTTATAGTGGCGTAGACAGGCCACCAGAAACAGGCCGCAGACGCGCCGGCGCTGACGCGCCCGCAACGTTACTTTATAGGCTCCAATTCCCAGCTTCCCCCACCACAACAACGTATCCTGAAACGAGACTTTTCACAGTTAAATCCAACTATCTTCAGGCAATACTGGACACCTTGCACTAATCAGTCCCTGTCAATTACTGATCTTGACGCCATACTCTTTGCAAAATTGAGCCTTGTTAGGAACTTGCACTGTCCCCTACGCTCAATTTGCAAACGATCCCCAACACATCTTAAAAATAAATGGTTCTCGGAGGACATCCGAGCCATGCGTAAACAGGGCCGCTTCCTTCAAAGACGTTGGAAAAAGCTCCATTCAGCCTCTGCCCTTGAAAACTATCTCCGCTTCCAACGTGTATACAAGGCAGCCATTAAAACCAGCAAGGCCAGATGTGTGCAAGCTCAAATCAGGAGCTCTGGCAATCCCACCAGAGCATTATTTTCAATTACCAAAGCTCTTTCCCCTTCCATCCCCTCCCCAGCGCTTGGTTCCATTCCCCCGGAAGTTTTCTGTCAACAGACAGCTAATTTCTTCATCAAGAAGGTCACGGACCTCCGGCAAACTATTGATAGCCTGCTCCCCCATCCAGAACTAAAACAGGTTTCCCCTGATTTAGTAGCAAGAGCATTGGATGCAGAGTCTCCAGTTCTTGACTCAGTAGGGACCTCATTTTTCCCGCCCTTCAGTCATTCCTCCTTTTGCCAATTTTCTTGCGGTTTCAGAACCCCAGGTGAAAGAGACCATTCTAGCTCTGGGACCTGCTTCATCTGTCCTTGACCCCCTTCCCACAACTATCATCAAAGCGCTGGTCGATGACCTTCTGCCAGAGATTACCAACATCATCAACTGTAGCCTCCGCACAGGTGTCATCCCTGATGCCTGGAAGGTTGGGGTCATCACCCCTTTGCTTAAAAAAGAAGGAGCGGACTTTCTAAACCCAAAAAACCTGCGCCCAATAACACAGCTATGTCTGCTTCCTCGAATCATCGAGGCCATCGTGGCCAGACAAATTCAAGACCACGTGGAGGCCCACGGGCTCTTGCACGACCACCAATCGGGGTTCAGGCCTGAGCGGGGGACAGAACTAGCTACGCTCGATATGCATGAGGAGATGTTGTGGCTCGCCGATAGACATCACCCCTCTTTACTGATCCTACTAGATCTCTTGGCGGCCTTTGATACCGTTGACCACTCGATCCTCCCTCGGCGATTGGCCCAGGTTGCAGGGGTGGAAGGGACTGCCCTAAATTGGATGAGATCTTTTCTCCTTAACCGCCACCAGCTGGTTAAATGGCAGGACCATCTTTCAGAGAGATCTCTGGTCCCTTGGGGTGTGCCACAGGGCTCCTCCCTTTCGCCTCTCCTTTTTAATATCTACCTCAGGCCTTTCGCCGAGGTGTTAGATGCTTGTGGTCTCCGGTTTCAAATGTTCGCCGATGATACCCAGATCCTAGTGGACCTGCATGATTCCAGCCAGGACAGAGACAAACTGGTCCCCTGCCTCACCCTGCTTCAGGAGTGGATGCGTAGAAACAAGCTTTGTCTTAACACCGACAAAACAGAACTCCTGATTGCGGGTGATGCTAAGGGAGACCTCCCGTGGCCCGTCTCGTGGGGTCCTACCCCGTCCCCTGTCCAGCAGGCCCGGGATCTTGGAGTAGAGATCAGTCACAATCTGGGTGCAGAGGCGCACGCCCGTAAAACAACCAAAGCTTGTCACCATCAGCTTAACATCCTCTCACGATTCTTTCCCCTCCTCAGCCTGCACCAGAAGAAGACCCTATACCAAGCCCTTGTAGGGTCCCGTATCCGATATGGTCTCGTGCATCTCCTTGGGGCCTCCAAAAAGACCATTCACACTGTGCAAATGGTTCAGAATAGGGCCATCCGCCTCCTATTTCACCGGGGGTACCGTACCCCCTTGAGTCATTGGCGTCAGAGATTGGGGTGGCTCACCATTGCCAACCAAATCTCTGAAAAATCCTGTCACCTCTTGTGGAAGGCATAATACAAAAAAGACTGGTTCCAGTCTTCCATTATACCTCGCCAGAGACGCCACTCTAACTGCCATAAAGCCCTCCCTCCTAAATTCACACAATCACGAAAGGGAGGCAAGACCTTGGCGGTAGCAGGAGGCAAGATCTGGAACCAACTGCCGTCTTCCATTAGAGCCATTAAGGTTTGGAATGTTTTCCGCCCCGCCTTGAGATCCCACCTTCTTGCCATCCAGTCCAGAGCTTTATCCGAGAACTCCATCCCTTCGGGCCCAAGTATTCTTGACAGCACTACCACCCTACCGCAGCCCCCTGCTGTTCCCTTGGTTGTTTCCACCCCATCCCTTCAGCACCCTCCGGCAATTTCCATCCAGCCGCCACCAACCACAAGTGGAGTCCCACATGTACATGCTCGACTACGCCTTGGGCTTACCTCACCCCCGCTTCCTGTAAGAGACAATTACCAACTCATAAGACAGGCCCAATTGGCAAAACGTCTTAACCTTTCTCCAGGAGGCACTTATAGGCCTCGGCGCCTTTGAACTGTATTTGGACCAGCATGCTCATTTTTATACCCTGTATTTTACTGTTACTCTTGTTTTTAACTTTTCAATTGTTTTGATGTTTTATGTGTGTCACTTGTTGTTTGTTGCGATTCAAAGCTACGGCCCGAACCGCATTATAAAACAGTTGAAATAAAAATAAATAAATAAATTATAGGTAGTAAACCTAGTGCGACCATCGCAAGTCACACAGCATTGCGTGCATCAAAGTGTCCTCTTTTTGGAACAGTATGGTGTTGGTGGGTTTCTCGAAAGTCTTGTCACTCCAGGCACAAAACAAAATGGATGCTACTCTTACATCCTACATAAAAATCAATCACCACATCTCATTTTGCAGCCTCCCCTTGCCCATGGTTTCGGTGCAACCACACATGGGTGGTACCAACTTTGTCTTAGGAAGTAAGGCTATGCTGGTTCAGTTGCCCCGTGTTTATGGCTGTGCGCGGTGTCTCCTTTTTTATGGCCAATTTGGCAAAAAATCTGAAACTTTTACATGTTTTCTGTGTACCGCAAGGTATTCTGGGTTGTAAACGTAGTGCAACTAACAAAAGTCACCCACCGTTGCATGCGTTTGGATGTCCTCTTTTCATTCATATATGATGTGTGATGTGCAAGGGTTTCCTCGATGGTCTGTGTCCCCAAGATCAAAAAGTAAGTGCATGTCCTTCTAGGCCGATTGCTGAAAATATAGAGTAATTTGTCCAACATTACCACGTCTCGTTTTGCATCCACCCCTTGCCCGTGGCTTTGGTGCAACCACA
>JASBQH010019972.1:0-10237 GCA_030264935.1 Desmognathus ochrophaeus | reverse complement strand
TGGCCAAACCTAATGATTAAATCAGTTTCTTGAGCAGTATTTGCATTCTATGTTTCATATTCCGGTAAAAACTGGAGTTGATTATTGCTTACAGCTGAATTCTATTATAATAACAATTTCCATGAAAGTTTTGGCAGATCTCCCTTTATTGCCCTTTATGTGTATAATCCTTGAAACATTCTTTTCATTATGGACAAGACCTTACCTGACTCAGGAAAGGTTGATTGCAGAGTTAGAAATTTACAAGAGAATTTATCCAATCAAATATAACTTAGAGTCTGCTCAAAAGCGATATGAGATTAATGCCAACAAACACTGTAGAGAGTCTCCACCCTTTCAGGAGAAAGATTGGGTTTGGTTGCACTCTCAGAACATTAATGTAAAAGGGATGAATCCAAAATTCAAACATAAATATTATGAACCATTTCAAAATCTTAAAAGATTTTCTTCTGTGTCATTTAAGCTGCAGTTACATGATGGTTGGAAAATCCATTCTGTGTTTCATGTTTCCCTTTTGAAACCAGTTAAACGAATAAACAGAAAGAAGGTCCCTAGAAATTTAGAAACATACATTTATTAGGTGCTCATTAGGAGAAAAGGGTAATAACTGCTCCCTACCAAAACCTTTCCCTATACCTTGTGCCCCTAGTTTAAATGATAGGTTTGGTCTGTAAAGATTATAACAATGTTTTTAGGATTCTGTATCTCGGTAGATGTACTCATTACTTTACAAAACATGTTTACGTTAGTTAGCTTATAGTATAGGTATTCAGAGGGAATATTTGCATCCCTTCTGGCAAATTAGTTAGATTAGTATATGAGTGCTTTCTGTGCAAATGTAGAGAGATTCTAATATTCCATGTCAGGGGTCTCTATGCAACTGCCAGGAGCTGGTGTGAAGTCCTCTCAAGATTGCTTTTCAGTTGCTTTAGCAAGTTATAGACTTGTAGGAAGTGCTGGACCATAAGGGATTCTGATGCATCAAAACTTCAAATTGTTTCAATTACCCAGTTAGAGTCCAGATAAAATACGCAGAGAATATAAAGATTTAAGTGATGCATTTTCTCCAAAGGAAGCTGAGAAGTTACATCCCCATCGTGTACTGTATATGATTGTCCCATAGATTTGGTCCAGGGGGACCAATTCCTCATAGTAAAATGTATTTGCATTCACCTAAAGAACAGGAGGAACTTAGAAAGTACATTTCCAAAAGTCTCAAGAAGGGTTTCATCGTACCTTTGAAACCCCAAGCAGGATCCCTTATCTTGTTTGTTTCCAAGAAAACAGGTGATCTGAGACCTTGAATAGATTATGGCGAGCTCAATGACATCACCTTGAAAAATAGATACCCTCTCCCACTAATCCTTGACCTTTTAAATTTTGTGAAAGATGTGAATTGGTTCACAAAATAAGATTTACAGGGCGCCTATAATCTCATAAGAATCTGTGAGGGAGATGAACGGAAGATCACATTTAAGAGTTGTTTTGGGCAGTATGATTATCTTGTGATGCCTTTTGCTTTGACCAATACCCCAGCAGCCTTTCAGTGTTTCATTTTGAATATTTTTAAAGACCTATTTGGGAGAATAGTTTCTCTCTACCTAGGTGATATTCTGATTTATTGAATTTCTTAAGATCAATATATTCTGGATGTTTGGGAAGTTTTGGGTTGTTTTAGGGAACATTCTTCTAATGCTAAATTAGAAAACTTCAGGCACATTAATTAGGTTAGTATGTGAGTGCTAACTTTGTAAATATGGAGAGATTCTAACGTTCCGCATCAGGGGTCGCTCTGCAAGTGCCAGCGGCTGGTGTGAAGTCCTCTCAAGATTCCTTTTCAGTTGCTTCAGTAAGTGTCCTTCAACCAAGAGAATCGTCCTACCTGTGGCTCTCAGTTTGGGCCACAAACTTTCGAATAGGGAACTCTCCAGTTTATGGACTTTAAAATTCACCAGAGATCGATTGCCGCATGCCGATCTCAAGCCTTACTCACGAACAGTAAGCTGAAGTCGATAAAATTTCCATATGCTGAGGTAAAGTGTTCACTCGATGATTGCAGCACTTACCTCTTCTAGGACCTAGCTCTGGTTATTTTTCTTGAAAAACTGTTTTGTTATTTATTTTTGGAAACAGACAAATGGACGCATTTATCCTATGTCGCGTACCTCGCTGAACGAAAGCACGAAACTCTAATGAATTTGAGCAAAAGAATTCCTTTGAATCTTGCTTCATTTGATGGTACCAGAAACCCCCCAGAAAGCTAGTTAAAGAAAGGAATTTACCATCTTTCTTGATGAGCTGTTCATGACTTGATTCTTCGTCCACTGATGTTTGGCTAACATTTGATAATTCAGAATCTGCAATAAACAAGGAAAGAGGACTGTGAACAATCAGCCAGTTTATGCAAAGCTCCAGAACTCATTACATGTATCCTTTAAAGGTTTCTTTGTTCCATTGTGAGTGTGGATGAGTGAGTGTAAGAGTTTTCAGGTTACCTCTAAACATTTAACTTAACCTCTAGAGAGAAATAAGAGAAAGAAGAAGAAAAGGTTTCTTGACGAATAAACTTCCATTTAAGTCCAGTGCCATCCCTAGATAAGTGGGTTCAGATTTAACAGGCAAGAGAAAAATGGAAGGGCATTCTGGGCTAGGAGCACAACTCTGGGATCTGAGGTTAATTAACTGTTCCTGTTTTGCAGATCACAGACCAGGATTTCTTAGAGATAGAAGATTCAAACCCAACTCCACTAAAGTAAAACCTGGTGGTGGCAATCTCCCCTGACCTTCTTGGATAGTCAGTGGTGGTTTACTCTTGCATCAGACTTCTGTTCCATCCCAGTTCAGCCAGAAGTGTAAGGTTAATAGTTTGAATTTAATTGAGACTTGTGACTGACTGCTGAAGCCACCATACAGTCTCTCCTGGAGATGGAACTGATTCTGGAAAATATCTCAAAAAGACTAGATGATATACAGAAAGTGATGAGAGATACTCACCTGGATAGCTGAAGGCTTCATGTTTGAGTAATTGCCTTAGAGGAGGGAGACACTGTTTGAGAGGCTTCCGAGAATATTCACCTGAGTCCACATCCTGATCCTGACGTAGACCCTAAAATGCCCAACCTAACCCCTTTTAAGAGTTCCTCAGGAAGATCACCAGGTGAGAATAGTATCCAAAGAATTAAAGTTGGCTTACGCAGAAAAATATCCTGAGGACACTCACCAATGTAGGTTTTTCCTGATGTAATCTTCCCTTCATTTTTTTGGGAACAACTATACAATTTAATACCGAAAGAACAAAGTACTTTTCTTAATACCAAATCTAATTGGAGAATCGCAGAGTTGGGCTGCTCCTTTGGTAGAAATATTAAGTCCATGGTTACATGATTATGGCCACTTTGTGAGGGAGTGCAAAAAGATCTTTGATAGAAGGTATGCTACACATACCAGCAGCTTAGAATTTCAGAAACTAAAACAAGGTTCTAGAGGATACTTAAATAAATTCCAGCAATTGGCTGTTAAGCTAAATTGTACGGAATCAATCCAGAACTCAATATTTGTTCAGAGGTTGAAAGATGAGTACAAGGGCCTGGTGCATTGTGTTTATCCTATTCCTGAAACTCTTCAGGGTCTCATTAATTTGACATTACAAGTAGATCAACATTTGAGAGAAAAGAGATTGGACTCTCAGTAACATTTCCGAAAGTCCACGCTACCCTCTCCTGCAAATCTGGTCCGTACTGAGTGTACAGTTCACATACGAGGAGTTCAGGACAAGAATAACTCTAATAAGGATGACTCTTTTCGTAAGATGGGAAAAGCTGAGGTTAAGAAAATATCTTCAGAGCCATGAGAACCTTTTTTTTTTAAACATATTTTTATTAGTTTTGCATTGATAATACAGTAATTACTCACAGTAAGGCACTTGGGGGCGCCTGTGAAATAGTACAAAGTGCATATAACACAGAATGGAAAAACTCACATCTCAGCAGGCCAATACCAAATTAAATGAGCGACCCTACACAATCCTAAGAAACAAACATTACATTTTACATTATAAACTAGCACCCCGCTTTATACCATTAACATACCCAAAACTAACAATTACCAAGTCCCCTCCCCAACCCTCAAGTCACTTGAGTAACTGCACTCCACCATGAACCCAACGCACCAGTTCGCCCCCATCATTCTGATTAACACCTTCACTCACACCTCCTCACCTCCCTCTGTCATCCTCCTCTCCACACTCAGCGTTAAGTACCTACGAAATTCATCCCATATGTTCTTAGGCACTTGTGTTTGTGGCATTATATATTGCAACATGTCTTCCTGATTCGCACAGTATGTCATATAGGAACGCCACTCAGCCAATGTCGGCACACACTTACGTATCCAGCTTCTAGCTACCAACAGCTTAGCAGCAACTATCGCTACTCTAGCCCACCTCGTATTCACCACACCCATTTGTGGCAGGTCGTAGAGATACATTGCTGACGGTGAGTCTCGTACCTCACACTGACACATCTCTGACACCACTTCAAATATTGACTTCCAAAACGGGCGCAGCATCGGGCAACCCCACGTCATGTGCATAAAGTTTGCTTGGGTATCCTTACATTTCTTATAGCTAATATCATCTCTTTTGTATATTTTATTCAATCGGAGAGGAGTGTAATACGATTGGGTCAGGAACCTGTAATGTACCAATCTCAATTTCATAATGAACGCCACATTTTTCGAGGCCAAGCAAGCATCACTCCAGATCCCATCCTTGATCTGCTCGCCCAGCATTTGTTCCCATTTCACTCTCAGGGCATCTGGTTGCTGATTGTTATACTCCAAGAGTATCTTGAACACCCGCGAGATCTGGCGGTCGTTCCCCTACCGTGGTAAGCACATGTGCCAATAGTTTATTTTACGGCGGTTCAATAGGAGACATGCTCCATCTGGATTTTATACAACTTTTCCGTTTACGCCACAGCAGAAACGCCACCGTCCCTCCCTCAGCTTCATCCACCAGGTCCTTATCATCCTTCAACTTGCTGTCTTCAAACAAATCCTGCATTGTGAGCAGACCACGCTCCACCCAGCTCGCATACATCCTCTCAGTCAATTTCGGCTTCTGTGCTGACACATCCCAGATTGACAAGTACTCAGAGTAACACGCCCCTCCTGCTATCCTCCGATTCACATCCCTCCACAAGTACAGGCCAATCATTGCCGGACCATTCATGCCACTCGGCTTCACTCTTTCATCCATTAAAAGTCTCTCCAGGCTCAGTTGATCAAACCATCTCTGTTCCATCAGCACCTGAGGTTCCTGTGTGGCCGCATCCATCCACTTTAGCACATGATGTAGTTGAGCAGCCCTAAAGTAAGCTAAGAAGTCTGGGACCTCAAATCCCCCAGCCTCGTATGTTTGTGTCAGCGTGGAGTAAGCTACCTGGGGAATTTTGCCATTCCACAGAAACTGAGTGATTTTAGATCTCAGTATTGCGAAGAAATTCGATGGCACCTGTGTTGGCACATTATGAAATAGGTAGAGCAATTTTGGCAGCGTGTTCATCTTTACTGTGGCAATTCTTGCTGCCAAGTTCAACGGTAACTTATCCCATTTCTGCAAAGACTCACCCACCACTTTCAATACCGCCTCATAATTAGATGAAAAAATATCGCTATCAGACTTGGCTATCCTCACACCTAAATATTTCAACCCCATCTTACTGGTCTGCCACTTCTTCACTGGGGAAGCAATTGGGGCTTCAGAACCATAAGGGTAATAAATCTATTTTCCCCAATTTAGTTTAAAACCTGAATACTCGCCATGCGCTTCAATCATCTTCAGGGCCAACCCCAGGTCTTTCTCAGGATCTCGTAGGATTAGTAACAGGTCATCAGCGTATGCAATAGTTAGGTTCTGGACTCCCTTTACTGTGACCCCCCCTCACCCAACTTAGAGTTTAGTTTTCGTAGTTTCCATTCCCAATGCAAACAGAATGGCCGAAAGTGGACACCCCTGTCTAGTCCCCCTCTCAATATTTATCAGCTCAGACCATGTTCCATTAACCACCAGACGCGCCGTTGGCTTAGCGTACAGGACTTTTATCCATTTAATGTAAGCCTCTCCAATTCCCATTAAGCGCATCACCTGGAATAGATAAGACCAATTAATCATGCCGAAGGTCTTGTATGCATCCAGGGAGACCATTGCTGCCTTCGATGTCTCCGGTGTGCCTGCCATTACCGTGAAGGCTCGCCTAATGGCTGACGCTGCGTCGCTGCCCGGGACAAAGCCTGTCTGGTCCGGAGCTATTAACCTGCCAACATATGGTAGCAACCTATTCACTAGAACCTTAGCGAGTATTTTCACATCTGAGTTGAGCAGAGACAGAGGTCTGTAATCCGAACAGCATCGTGGATCCCCCCTGATTTTGGTAGAAGCACTATCTTCGCCTCATTGAGCCTGCCCTTAAAGGCACCATTCTGATAGGCCTCGTTATATACTTCTAGAAGGAGTGGGCTCACAGCGTGTTTATACCTCTTGTAGAACTCGTTTCCTATTCCATCGTGCCCCGGCACCTTGCCCATCTTTAGATCTTTTATTACTGCTTTAATTTCATCCAGATGAATAGGCAAGTTCAGCAGCTCAGCGCTTTCCCTATCGAGACTCGCCAAGGGAATACCACTCTGGTATGAGGACAGGTCAGTCATTGTCTGCTCATGCTCCCCTTTGTAGATGTACTGTAAATGGTCTTTCAACTCCAGAACAATCTGCTCTGGGTCAATTGAACTCTTCCCCTCCTTGTCCGTAAGGACCGGGATTGTTCTCACTGAGTTACCGGGGCACAATAGCCTAGCTAGGAGAGTGTTACCTTTATCTGACTGCCAATAGTATTTAGCATTTATCGCCTTGGCCCTAAATTTTAGAGCTTCGTCTGCTTTCTGTTTATATTTTTGCCTCAGATCTAGAATTTCCTGAAGCACTTTTTCGTCCCCTGTGCTCAGGTGCCTCTCATCTAGCATTTGTAGGCTCGTCTCAAGCTTAGTTAACTCACTCTGCAAAACCCTCCTGACTCCACACTCATTCATAGCAATAAAACCTCTCAGTGAACACTTGAAAGCCTCCCACCTAGTCTGCAGAGCGGTGTCTCCCGATTTATTATTTTCAAAGAAAGAGGTTAAGTGATCCCGTATTTTCACCTCCATCAACGCATCTCTCAACAATTGAGGGTTCAGGGACCAGTATGTCAGCCTGTGGTATCGCGGTGCCCACACCATCTCCATCCACACTGGACTATGATCTGAGAGAGTCCTAGTACCCGTACTAATACTCTTTATCAGATAATACAATCTCGCTGAAACAAGGAACCTGTCTATACGTGAAAACATCTTATGCACAGGGGAGTAGAACGTGAATCCACTCACATCCGGGTAACGAACCCGCCACACATCCACCAAGTCAAATAAATCCATATACTGGAGGGTGTTATTTGCACTCTTACTGAGCGGCCTCACTACCCCAGAGGACCTATCCAGAGTCGAGCTCAACACGAAATTAAAATCCCCTCCAATAAGCCAGGGCCATTCTCCCCATTCTCCCAAGCGCTGAAACAATTTGTCGATAAATTCCGGTGAGTCATAGTTAGGCCCATAGATATTAGTAATTACCAGTGGGCGCCCAAAAAGTAGACCCACTAGCACAAGGTGGCGCCCACTCTCATCCTGAATTCGTTCCACAAATTTGAATGGAAGAGTATTTCTGATAAACGTGGCCACTCCCCTACTGCCTTTGTGAAAGGTTGAGCTATATGAAACAAACCGTCCCTGCTTTGCCAGCCTCTCATGCCCAGCTTTGTTTAGGTGCGTCTCTTGCAATAACATTACATCCACCCTTTTACTCTCACAATAATCTAGTAGTTTTTGCCTCTTCTCCATTCCATTCATACCTCTGACATTCCATGTGCCCACTCTCAGTACATTATCCGCCATATCTAGATAGAAAACTTGTACATTTTAGGGCGAAATAAGGTCGGTCATGCAGCCACAGCATCCGGGTGCTATATAACGTCCCTTCCCCTTCAAATCCAGCGTTACCTCTGTTAAGTGACAGTTCCCAATCTCCATTTAACATTAAAATTAAAACAAAAACCCCCAATTTCCAATGTCCTTTAACAAACCAACTCATGTTCGTTCCGACAGCTGACATGTTCAGCTGTCACCTTTCCGATTCTCTGAAGAACTCACATGGGTACACCGGCCAGGACCCGCTCCCCACCCCCACATCAGCCAGCTCATGATACCGCCCATCCTTACGAATACAAGCGACCGCCTTTCAGCACCCTTCATGGCACCCCATGGAGATGCGCCCATTCGACAGTCTCACCAGCACTACACCCATATTCTGCACAGACTCCTCTCATTGAGTCTGATATCAATTACAGTCACAATGGTATACTTCGCCTGCAACTCATATTCTACCCCAGCAGAGACCACCCACACCCCATCCGCTCTTATGCTGTGCCCATTCTCCACCAATCACAGTCTCAAGCGCGGGATGCAACAGACATCTGACCCCAGCAGAGACCACTCTCTCCCCCTCCAGCAGTTCTTAGGGTGTGTCCGCTCTCCACCAATCAACTGTTCGTGCGCGGGATGCTTCCCCAACCAGAACTCTTTTTACGTCTCTTCACTCCGTCTCCGTCACGCCGACAAATCACATCGCAGCGCGCAAGCCGCCCACAGCATTGTCAAAATGTATACTTCCACCACAGAGCACTGGAAGCAAAAAGAAAATAGTGCGTCCCTCGCCACACCGTGACGGCCATTTTGATGTTTAAATTATCAGTTAAAAAAGGAAAAGAAAAAGTTACACACAAAGTATATAGTTCGCCATATCTCAAGATTCCTTCACCCGCCGTACTCCATTCAACCCGCGTTCAGGTCTACACAGTCCACTGCAGCTTCGCCAATTGTTCAACTGCTCCCACCTGCCGCCACTGGACTCCCAGTACCTTCACTCGTTTCTCCACTCCCATTACTCGAAGACCTCCGCCCTTGGCCTCTCATCTCCACAAACCTGCAGGCATCCTTAGGATCAGTAAAAAAATGTGTTTTCCCATCTGCTTCCACACGCAGTCTGGCAGGGAACAGCATACTGTACTTATACCCCTTGTCCCGCAGCAGTCTTTTAGCTGCATCAAACCTCTTCCTCTCGTGCTGTACCACCGCAGATAGAACCTGGTAGATGCTGATGGAAACATTTTCATATCTCAGGGACCCCATTTCCCCCGCCGCAGCCAATGTCGCGTCGCGGTCTCTGTAGCGCAGGAACCGAATAAGCCCCGCTCTCGGCGGTGCTCCCGGATTCGGACGGGGACCCAGGGTCCGGTGCGCTCTCACGACAGAGTAGAATTCCATGAACTTTGCCTTCGGAAGCAATTGGCGCAGCATTTTCTCAAAGAAGTCCATTGGCAAACCCTTCTTGCATCCCTCGGGCAGCCCAACGACTTTCACGTTGTTCCTTCTCCCCCCATTTTCTTGTCCGTCCACCGCCGATTCCAAGAAACGAATTTTGGCAGAGTGTTCAGCTTTCATAGCGTCCAGTGGTGCCATGCGCTCCTCTAGTGCCGCGATCCTGCCCTCCATCTCTGATATGCGCGCCTCCACCTCCGTGAAGCGGGTCTGGATTCTGTCTAGTCCAGTTTGTCAGATTTGGCAGAAATATCAGTACGGAATTGTTGGATTTCCCTTAAAAAAATCACCAAATCTATCTGCTGCAGCTCAGCCTCCGGACCCTCGGATCTCACTGGTTGCGCTCCAGACGGCTGCCGTTCCTCCCGCTCCTCCATTCTCGCAGTCCGACCACCACCAACGCCAGCGGGCGCAGCAAAGTCCGGTATCTTTTTCTGTTTCTTCTTTTCTTTTCCTGTCATAACGAGATCCAGTGATGCAAAGTGCAAGTCTTTGTCACTGAACACGATCTCCTCTCCAAAATAAGGGCTTTAAAAGCGAATATTAGCAAGGGCGGGAAGCGGAGCCCTCCGGCACACGTCTGCTCACCTCCGCATCCCACGTGGTCTCCAGCCATGAGCACCTTTGATGGATAAAGAAAAGGCAAGGAGGCATAATGAAAGATTGTGCTTATATTGTGGTAAACCTAGGGCCTGATTACAAGTTTGTCGGTAATGTACTTTTGGCGGTATTTACCGCCAAAAGTACATTACTGACAAAAAAGGGCCTA
>JASBQH010018867.1:0-10288 GCA_030264935.1 Desmognathus ochrophaeus | reverse complement strand
CAGACAGAGTGCGTGGGGGTCAGACCCACTGAAGGAATGTCGACACGAGGTGCAGGACTTAAACCCAGACGGCATCCAACGGGTCGAAGACCAAGATGAGAGAACACTTTAAAGAATAACCTACGAAGAGGCCGGCAGGTGCGGAAAAAAGAGCTGAGGTGAGAGGAACTGGAGGAGCGTGAATGCATGGAGCCTGGGGCATGGCTGGGGCCATGCAAAGCTTTCTAAACAACTCAGCTCTGCACGGCGCCGAGGTATGTACAGTGGCTTTGGCAAGCGCATTCCAGGCTGGCGCAGGGATGTGCTGGACATCCATGCAAGGGGAAAAGGGTACGGGATGCAAGAGAACTAATGATATTAACCTAAATCTCAATTGACGCCAAAATCCAAAGAGATGTCTGAAACTTTTCTTTTTTTTAACATTCATATTTTATTGAAACGCGGTTCGTCATTAAACATTCGTTTTTTAACATAAGCTTACAGCATAAAGATATCTTTGCAAACAACGTACAAAGTAAGTGCGACATTCGTAAGTCATTCAACATATGTCGGGAACGGGACAGGAGTTCAGGGCTCCGATCCCAAAATACCAAGCGGGAGAAAGAAGATGTAGGTAGAAAGATATAGAAGCGATAGAAAATAGGAAATAAAGAGGAAAGCAGGGAAGAGATGGAGGAGGGGTGATGCAGGCTCTATCCTCGGCCGGGCAGGCCGGTGGTAGCATCTATCTCGGCGCGTCGGGCTTGGGCTTCGGGGGTGTAGCGCTGGCAGACGATTCGGTTTTCGGGGCGATTATACTCGTCGTAGATCGAGAGGGTGAGGTGTTCGCCACGGACTTTGTATACGATGCGTGAGATGTCGTAGGCGTAGTCTTCGTTTTGAGAGAGCTTGCCTACCACACGGTTGGTGCGGGCGAGGCGTTCGACTTGTTCTTCGTCGAGAATGTTGAGTTGTCCGTGGCGGCGTTTGTCGAAGTTCTCTGCGGCGATGGCGAAGGTTTTGTAGATTGGCGTGTTGTTTTCGTCTAGTGTAGTGACTTCTAGAATACGGTTGGAGTGGAACTCGATGAGAGTGGTTTCTCCTATCTCCGGGTTGTCGTGAGCGTGGGCGATCCAGCTCCCGGAAAGGAGGGAGTTGCTGGAGTCGCTGAGGAAGTCCGATTCGTCTTCGGCGATGATGGAGAGGCTTTTTTCGATTTCCTTGATCAGTTTTTGCTCGGGCTTGATTTCGCTGTCGCGCAATTCGCGGAAGCGTTGGGATAGGTCGCGGACGATTTCGTAGGCTTGGGCGGTGTCGCCCTCTTCATGATAGAGGGTGGTGGCTTTCTTGAGGGAAACGTATTGGTCGATAAGGGCTTCTCCTCTTACCAGTCCGAGGCTTGCGTCGTCCCTGTCTTTTAGCGTGAGGTTTACTCGCTGCGAGATAGGGAACTTTTGGTTGCTCAGTTCGTAGGAGAGCTTGGCTTGGGCGATGCTTTTGCGGTGCGGCTTGTTCGTAGTTCCGAAAGAAGTGCCCTTCTCAGGAGCGAGGGCGAAGTAGATGGCTCCTTTGCGGAGGCTGAGGAAGAGGGTTTCGACTTCCATGTAGAGCGAGCGTCCGTCGTCGGTCCATTCGAGCATGTCACCAGGAATCCCATACACGCCTGCGATCTTAAATCCGTCTGCGGGCGAGAGGGTGAGTTTCATGTCGTAGGCAAGCTCCGTGACCATGGTTTGGAATTCGTTGGCGAATTTGTCCTGCATGGATTTCACGTCGGGGAAGTAGAAGAGGTTGCCGCCCCGTACTGAGCTGATGGTGTTTGCCAGCTCCGCTCCGAAGTGTCGGCCGACTCCGATGGTGGTGAGTCCGTAGCCTTTTTGAGAGCCGTTACGCATCTGCGTCATGAAGCCGTGCTCGCTGGTGTTTCCGGTGTTGGGGCGTTCGTCGGTGAAAAGCATGAGGCGGGTGTTGCCTTGGAAGTCGGCGGCGGATTCGTCGGCGAGGTCGTAGCCAACCTTCAGCCCGCTCTCGAGGTTGGTGGATCCGGAGGACTGGATGTTTTGTATTGTTTGTCGGATACGGTTCTTGTTTCCGGGGGAGGCTTTGATGGGGTCCATGTAGACGTGGCTACGATCGCCGTAGAGGACGATGGAAAGCTGGTCGCGGGAGTCGAGTTGGTCGAGGACTTCGAGCAGCGACCTGCGTACGAGGGAGAGGGGTTGGCCGCTCATGGAGCCGGACTTGTCGACGACGGCGATGAGGTTGAGCGGTTCGCGTTCCCAGGTAGTGGCGTCGAGTCCGGAGGCGAAGCCGATTTGGGCGAGGTGGGTGGCTTCGGGGAGGTTGGGCAGGGTGGCGGGCATGGCTTCACCGTAGACGCAGATGAGGCTCTCGCAATCGCTGTCGTTTTGAAGGGGCAGGTCGTATTCGCTCAGGAGGCCTTCTGCAGTGAAGGTGGCAGGTTGCGGAATGTTGCCCATCGCGATTTGGGAGCGCGTGTAGCTGATGTCTTGGGCTCCGCCAGCGCTGACGCTATATCCAGCGTCGAAGGACGCATCGACAGTGAAGGGACTTAGCTCGAAGATTTCTTCGTCATCGTCCTTCGCGACTTGTCCGTGCAGCAGGGTCGAGAGGTAGAGGGGAAGGGCTAGGAAGGAACTTATGGTTTTTTGTGTATTCGTTTTCATGATGCAGACATTGGGTTGAGGGTTGGTTTTGAGTATCTGCAATCATGATACGGAAAGGGGGTGTGAAAGTCGTCACAGCTGGGTAAAAGGCTGTGAGGAATTGTAGGGAGTTGTCACGGGGTGTTGCGAACTGCGCTTTCAGCGTTGGGCTGGGGTTAGGCGGAGAATTTGTAGCCGACGCCGTGGACAGTTTTGATGAGGCTGGGGCCGGACTTGCTTTCGATCTTGGCGCGTAGTTTGGCGATGTGTTGGTCGAGGGTGCGGGTCGTGCCTTGGTAGTCGATGCCCCAGGCTTCGTTGAGAAGGAAGTCGCGGCTGAGGGCCTCGTGGGGGTGGGCGTGGAAGAGTTGCAGGAGGGTGAGCTCGCGTTCGGTGAGCGGCGTTTCGGTTTCTTCGACGATGGCTACGAGGCGGCGGGGATCGATGGTGACGGTGCCGAAAGCGAAGGTGTGAGTGGTTTTCGGAGCGCTTGGCGTAGCGACGGCGAAGGCTTCGACGCGGCGCAGGGCGGCGTGGATGCGGGCTAGCAGCTCTCGCACGCGGAACGGCTTTTTTATGTAGTCGTCGGCGCCGAGCTCGAGTCCGAGCACTTGGTCGATTTCCTCTGTCTTGGCGGTGAGCATGAGGATGGGGACTTGCTTGTTGGTTTCGCGGATGAGGCGGCAGACGTCGTAGCCGTTGCGTAGCGGCATCATGATGTCGAGCAGTATGAGGTCGGGCTGGTGCTCGTGGAAGAGGGTCACCGCTTCGTCGCCGTTGGCGGCTGCGATGACGGTGTGCCCGTCGGCGCTGATGGCGTCTTCGAGTCCTTCGCGGATGCTGGTGTCGTCTTCGGCTATGAGGATTCTTTTCATGGGAAGGGGAGCTTAGGCGAATGGAATTTCGAGGAGGAAGCGGGCGCCTTGGCTGTAGTTGGAATCGAGTGACAGCTCGCCTTGGCAATCGCGGGCCATGCGGCGAGAGAGGCTGAGTCCGATGCCGGCGCCGGGGCTCTTTTCGGTAAGGGTGCTTTGTTTTTGGTAAAAGGCTTCGAAGATCTTTTGGCGTAGGTGGGAGGGGATGCCGGGGCCTTTGTCTTCGATGGATAGAAAGCAGCGGTCGGTTTGGGAGCAGCTGATTTGGATTTGCTTTCCGGCGGCGGCGTACTTGCGAGCGTTGTCGAGGAGGTTGAGGAGGATCTGACGGAGGGCGGCGGGGTCGAAGCGGACGGAGAGCGGGGAATCGGGGCGAATCCAGGTGGCCTGCATGTTTGCGGCCTGCAGGGTGGGCGTGTAGTCGGCGAGGATGGATTCGATGGTTTCGTGGAGCGGGAGCTCCTTGATCTTGTATTTTTTCTTGCCTGATTCGATGGCGTTGAGGGCGAGGATGTTGTCGACAAGTTCGCTGAGGCGAAGGCTTTCGCGGCTGATTGTATCGAGATACTTGCTACGCTTTTCCGAGGGGATGCCTTCGTTTGCGAGCAGGTCGGAGTAGAGGGAGATGTTGGTTAGGGGCGTTTTGAATTCGTGGCTGATTTGGGAAACGAAGGTTGTTTTGCGGAGGGCTTCGTGGCGTTCCTTGGCGGTTCTTCGGGCGATGAGGATTCCGCAGAGGATTCCGATGGCGAGGGTTAGCCCGACGACGGTGTAGCTGAGAGTGTTGAGCAGCTTGCGGTCGGGGTTGGGCGCGAGGGTGAGCGTGAGGCCGTAGCCGGGAAGGATATTCGAAAGGGAGTTTTCTGCGTCTGCGGTTGCGGGCGTAATCTCGGTCTTGAGGTCGGGGATGGCCAGTTCGGCGAGCAGGGTTTGGAACGCGGTTCGGAGGGTGGATGTATCGAGCTTTACGATACGCATGGGCTGACCTTTGGCGATGCGGTGTCCAGCGGTCCAGCTAGGAGGCTCCGCTTGACGGTCGAAGTACCAGAATAGGATGGGCTCGATGGCGCCTTCTTCGCGGAGGGCTATTTCCTTGTTGTCTTGATAGTAGCCGGAGCGGAGGGCGGAAGGGGCGTCGGGGGATTCGAGGTGGATGATCTGGGGCGATTCGGCGTGGAGTTGGGGTTGCCAGTCGGTGTGAGGGGGAAGTGGATACGCATCGCTAATCAGGGGGTCGCCTTGGGACCATTGACGCAGTTTTCCCGGCAGGCCTTCCTGGTGGAAAGCGACGAGGCTGCGACCGGTTTGTAGTTGGATTTCGGATAGGTAGCTTGCCAGCTTTTCGGTGAGTCGGGTTTGTTGTTGCTCGATGAGCTCGGCACGGCGTTGGGCGTCGCCTTTCTCTTCGCGGTAGATGGAGAAAAGGGTGAGAGCCGCGAGGGTGAGGGCCGAGGCTCCGAGCAGGATCCAAGCTAGGGTGGGGTTGGAAAGGCGGTTCACGGGGCGTCGTCGGCTTGCGGAGAAGGGTTGGGGAAGAGGGTTTTGATGAGGGCCCTGGTTTCGATGGGGGACTCGTTCGCTTGTTCGATGGCGTCGATGGTTTGGTTGATTTGTTCGAGCGAGGCTTGGGCTTGGAGCTCGGGGATGTCTTGGGCGATGCTGCGAATGTTGCGGGCGAGTCGCTTCAAGTCGCGCAGGGCTTTCTTGCTTTTGCCTTCTTGGTGGGCGGCGAGCGATTCGCGTATTATGTCCGAGGTTTCGTATTCGCAGACGGTTTGGTAGACGTGTGGTTGGATGGAGTCGAAGGAATGGCTGGAGCCCTGGACGAAGCGGGCGCCGATCTCAGCTTCGATGCGTCGGGGGGCGGCGTCGGAGAGGTCGGTTGGCTGGTAGCTCAGCGAGGCGCTGGCGAGGCGGTTGGAATTGAAGAAGGTTGCGGAGGCGTTGAGGGTGGCCTGTACGACGGTGGTGATTTCTTGGTTGGCGAGGAGGGAGCCGAGGTGGAAGGTGACGCGTCGCGAACCGATCTCGGCTTCGCGGCCGATGCTTTCTTCGATGTCGAGGGCGCGGTGGAAATCGATCTCCAGGACCGCGTTTTTCCCGATCGGTGGATTGAGGGGCTGGAGCTCGGCGGCCATGGCTGCGGCGAGCTGGCTTGGCTCTGGGATGGTGCGGGAGGGGGAGTTGCTGGGAGAGGATATTTGGTTGAGCAGCTCCAGGGGGGCGTCCGAGCCGAGCCCGAAGCTGGTGATGGCGATGCTTTGGCGGGCGATCGAAGCAGCGAGGCTGGCGAATTGTTCGGGATCGAGGGGGCCTTTGTTGGGCGGGCCGTCGCAGATCAGGAAAATCCGGTTTGATGGGTGGTCGGCGGCGTTCTTGAGAATTTCTTCGCGGGCGCGGCTGAGGCCGTCGAAGAGGGCGGAGCCGCCGTCGGTGGTGAGGTTGGCGATTTTGGCGGAGGCGTTGCCCAGCTGGTCGAGTTGGGTGGGCGGGATGAGGGTTTCGACGCTGGAGCCGAAGGCCACGAGGGCGATGCGGTCGTGCGAGGAGAAGTTCGCAAGGGCGGCTTGGAGGCTGGTTTTGAGGGCGGCCAGCTTTTCGCCTTCCATGGATCCGGAGCGATCGACGAGGAAAACGATGTTGGAGGCGGGGGAGCTCGATTCGCTGGGGAGGTCCCCCGTATGCACGGTGGTTTTGAGGTAGAGATTGTTTTGCTGGCCTTCGATGTAGAATTCGCGGTCGAGGGCTAGTTCGAGGCGTGGGGCCGCCGCGCCGCTGAGGCAGAGGGCGGCGAAAAGGGAGGCGGCTAGGAATCTCGTGACCGAGGACATGGGGCGATTTTAGCAGATCTCGAAAGGGAAAGGGTCATCGATCTGTAAAACTTTGTCATGAATTTGTGTGCGCGAGGGGAGGGGAGGCTATTGGTCGAGGTCGACGACGATGGGAGTTTCGAGGCCGTCCCGGTTTTCGATGACGCGTTCCGCGGCGAGGCGGAAGTCGGCGGTGACGGAGAGGCGAAGGCGGCCTAGCGGGGCTTGGTCGAATCGCGCTTCGCGGCCTTCCTGTTCGTCGATGTAGAGAATGATGTCGTCGTTGTCGTCGGCGGTTTTTTCGAGCGAGACGGAGATCTTGGCTCTTTTCTTTCCTCCGATGACCGTGACTTGGATGGGGCGGACCGCGAGCTGGAGCTCGGTGCGGGCCGGCTCGATGGTTCCGCTTTTTTCGACGAGGATTTCGAGTTCTGCGGGCAGGTAGCCGTCCTTTTCGAAGGTGAGGAGGTGCTTGCCTTTGCGAACGTTTTGGATGCCGAGCGAGGAGAGGCCGATGTATTCACCATCTAGGTACGTCTTGGCTCCGGAGGGGAAGGTTTTGGCGATGATGGTGGCGGATACGCTTTGCATGTCCGCGAGGATTTTGTTTTTCCGCTGGGACCAGGCGACGAGGAGGCGGTTGCGGGTGTCTTGGTCCAGGTCTTTGACGAAGGCCTTTAGTTCCGCGTCGAAGGCTTCGAGTTCGGCGAGGCTGCTGTTGAGGTCGAACTCGCTGGCCCGCGTTTGCATCTGGGCGGCTTGGGCGTCGCGTTTGGCGAGGCTCTCCTCGATGGGTTTGCTTTGCTGGGTCCAGGTTTCGATCAGCTTTGGGTCGGCGTCGTCGCGGGCTTGGTAGCGGGCGATCTGGGCGTGGATCTTGTCGAGATCGCCGCGGGGCGAACGTTCGTTGAGACGATAGATCGCTTGCGAGGTGGCTTTGGCGAGCTGGACGGTTTCGCTCGCGTAGCGTTCCTGGGCATTCGCGTTGAAGTAGTAGTAGCCGAGGCCTCCGACGGAGAGGAGGATGACTAGGGCTAGGAGGACGAGGGCGATTCCGCCTCGACGAGGGTTGGAAGTGGGGCGGATGTGCATCGCTGAGAAGGTCGATGCGCGGAGCTAGAGAGGCAATCGAAAAGGGAGGGGGCCGCGAGGGGATAAGGTGAAACTTAGAGCTCGCCGTTTTTGATAAGCATCGCTTCGGCGCTTGCTTTGTTGCGGAGGAAGGCGGGGTGTCGGGGGTTGATCGCGAGGGCCTTCTCGAATTCGAAGAGGGCTGCAGCGTGGTCTCCGAGTCGACCGTAGAGGACGCCTAGGTTATGGTGGGTTTGGGCGTTGCCCGGTTCGCGTTCTGCAAGGATTTCGAATTGGCCGATGGCTTTTTCGAGATGTCCCCGTTCGCGAAGGCTGGTGGCCCAGAAATTGCGGAGTTCATGGTTCTCTGGGTTTCGGTGTAGGAACTTTTCCAATACGCGGTCGGCTTGGGAGGGCTCTTCCATTTGAAGGAGGAGCAGGGCGTAGTTGCGGGTTGCGAGGACGCTGTCGGGGAAGCGCTCGAGCGTCTCTTGGTAGACGGCTTTCGCTGCGGCGAATTGTCCTAGGGAGCTGATGGAGATGGCGTAGTTGATCCAGGCGTTGGGGCGACGGGGGGCGAGTTCCAGGGCACGCTTGAAAGAGGCGGCAGCTTCGGCGGGACGTTGGGTTGCTAGGAGCAGGTACCCGAGCTCGTAGTGGGCTTCGGAAAAATCGGGATCTTCCTCGATTACGGCGCGGAAGCCAGCTTTCGCTTCGGCTGTTTGGCCGCGCTCGAAGGCAATTTTTGCGAGGTTGTGGGTGGCGGTAGGATGATGCGGGACAAGCTGCAGGACGTTTTCGAAATAGGCTTGGGCGGCTGGAAAATCGCCCGCTTCGGCCTCGAGCAGGCCGAGGTTGTTGATCGATTCGGTGTAAGTGGGATGGATGGCGAGGGCAGATTTGAAGTGTTGGCGAGCGGCCTCAGATTGTCCTTGGTTTTTGAGTACGATCCCGAGGTTGTTGTGCGCGAGGTAGTTCTGGGGATTGACTGCGAGAGTGTGAGTGAAGAGGGATTGGCTGTTTTTCCAGTATCCTATCTGGCGATACGTGGCGCTTGCTAGGAGTAGAATAGGAAGGAGGGAGGCTACGAGGACCGTTCGGCTGTGGCAGGGAAAGCGTTGGATCAGCTGCTGGAAGAGGTAGGCGAGAATCAGGTACAGTCCGATGAAAGGGAGGTAGGCGTAGCGGTTCGCCATGGCTTGGGATCCCGCTTGAACGATGCCGATCATGGGTACGAGGGTGCCGAGATACCAGAGCCAGCCGAGTAGGTAGGTGGGACGCTGGCGCCGGAAGGCCCAGAGGCAGCCAAGGGTGATGGCTAGGAGAAGGGCGAGGGAGAGGAGGAGCGCTGCGAGCGAGCTCTCGTGTTGGTAGGGGTAGAAGGGAACGAGCCCGCTGGGGAAGAAAAATTGTTTCAGGTAGTTCGCATAGGCGAGGGCTGCGTTGGGGAGCCGAACGCTCAAGGGGAAGCTGTCGAGGGAGCCAATCGCGTTGATGGAGCGTTGGCAGAGGATGGTCATGTAGGAAGCGAAGAAGGAGACGGCGAACAGGGGGATCTTCTCCGCGAGGAGGCGGCTAGGAGTCGTTTTGGGGGTGGGGCTTGGTTTTGCTAGGAAATCGAGCAGAAGCATTACGCAGGGGAGGGTGACGGCGAGTGGTTTGGCCATCACTGCGAGAGCGTGTAGGGAAAGGACGAATACGAAGTCTATCGGTTTTCTTCGCTGTTGGTAGCGGAGGTAGGCGAGGAGGGAGGAGAGCGAGAAGAAAAGCGCTAGCACGTCTTTTCGCTCGGTAATCCAAGCGACGGATTCGACATGGATGGGGTGGAAGGCGAAGCAAGCTGCTGCAAATGCGGCTGGTTTCCAGCCGCCGATCATTCGTGCTAGGAAAATCGATACAAGAGCCGCGTTTGCGGCGTGCAGGAGGAGGTTGACGAGGTGGTGGGGGCCGGGGGCGGCTCCGAAGAGGGAGACGCTGGCTTGGTGGGAAAGCCAGGTGGCGGGGATCCACATGCTGGGACCATGGATTTCGAAGGCCCACTTTACGTTTTGCCAACTTAGGCCTCCGGTGACGTGGCTGTTGTCGTAGAAGTAGTGGTTGTCGTCGTAGTTTACGAAGTCGAAGGTGACGCTGCGGAGGTAGAGTCCCGCGGCGAGAAGGAAAAGAGAGAGGGGGATGACGTGCTTGGCTTTCACGGGTTCGCTCTCTCGAATCGGAAGCGTGTGATTGCGAAAAGGATACGGGCGCCGACTTGGAACACGGAGACTTTGCTGTCTCCCGCGGCACGGTGCCGGGTGCCAATGGTGAGCTCGCTAAGGTGGAGTTTGCGGCGAAGGGACTTGGCTATGATTTCTACCTCGTACTCAAAACTGTCGCTTTGCAGGTCGATGCGACCAGCCGCTTCGCGGGTGAGGGCTTTGACTCCGGCGAGAGCGTCGGTGACGCGTTGACCGTAGAGAAGGGAGAGGTAGGCGCTGACGAGCCAGTTTCCGCAGTTGCGGACGAGACTGGCTTTTACGTCCTTGGGGCTTTCCGGATGAAATCGCGAGCCGATGGCGACGTCCGCATGGCCTTCGAGCAGAAATTCGGCGAGCTTGAGAAGGTCGTGCGAGAAGAATTGTAGGTCGGCGTCGAAGAAGGCGATGATGTCGCCGCGAGCGAGGGCGATACCGGTGCGGATGGCGTGGCCTTTGCCGCGATCGCCGACGTTTTTGCAGTAGCGAATGCGAGAATCTTTCGCTTCGGCTTGGCGAACGATAGGGGCGGTTTGGTCGCTTCCGCCGTCCACCACGAGGATTTCGGTATCTGCGGGGAGGGTTGTCGTGAGTTCCTGGAGACAGGCTGCTATCGATTTTTCCTCGTTGAAGGCGGGCACGACGACAGAAAT
>JASBQH010016666.1:0-10299 GCA_030264935.1 Desmognathus ochrophaeus | reverse complement strand
GATCGCTAATTGATCCACGCTCAGCGAATAGGCTTGCACGATCCGATCCGTCCGACCGTCCGCGTTGGTCACGACTTCGTCGCCCGCGCTCAGGCTCTGTATTGCACGGTACGTTCCATCAGCGGCAAGCACGACAGTACCCGCTACAAAACAACCCGGCCCGCCGGCGCCACCCGAGGTGCCGCTCGTGTGGGAAGGGCCGCCTCCGCCTCCTCCTCCTCCGCCGCCTCCGCCCGTATCGATGGAGAGGCAACCAAGGTAAGTGCCGAGAATGTTGATCAATTGCTTTGCCGGAGTCCCTCCGACGCCAGCGGAAAGCGCAGCCTTGAAGCCCGAGGCCGAGGCGAGCGCTACAGCGGCATACGTACCGAGATCTCCATCCGCGCAGGCATAGCCGCCTTCAGCCCCTAGCTTCGCGATCGCCGCCAATCCCTGCAAGAATTCCGCATCGGCGGGGCCTCCCGTACAAGGACCGTAGTCTCCGCCGAGCACCTGCGGACGAGCGCCTCCACCCAACGAGCTCGATCCGGAACCGCCACCGCTGCTGGAGCTTGGCGACACGGTGTCATCGAAGCCTGCAAAAGCGATTCGAGCGGGGATCTCGATGGTTTCCTGGGCAGCAAGCGTAGGAATGTATCGAATAAGTGGAGTCATGGTAAGCTGTCCACCAACCGTGCCTTTAATCTCCGTTCCCGTAACGCCGATCAACCCATGGTTCGTAAGCTTCAAGATGACATCCGCTTCGAATGGCTCATTGGTTTCGAATTCGAAATTGGGCGGATCGAAGACCACTACCGGGGCCGGAACGCGCGTCTCGAACGTTTGTTCGATCTTGATCTCGTAGCGATCCGTAAACGGAACCGGCACGACGTTGAACTTGATGCTGACCAAACTCTTGCCGAGTCGGGCGTCAACTCCCACCGTCTGGTTTGCAACGACTTTCACCACCCCTGCCCGAGCTTGATGGCTAGGAGCGGAAATCTTCCAGGACCAGTCGCCTGCCTGCAAGTCTTCGAACCGCGCCACACCGTTTACGTCGGTCCGGAATGGCCCGCGCTCCAAGCCGAGAGCCACGTTTCGCATGGTGATCGATGCATTGGGGATCGCTTGCACCAGGTTGTTGTCGACGTAGAAATCTACGTTGCCTCGCTCGGACGTACTGATCTGAGCAAACAAGTTGAGCTGGAAATCCGCAACCGCATTGCTTCCAGTAATCTTGAGGAAATCGTCGTAGAAGCCCACGCCGATATCTTCCGGAGGCGTGAAGACCACTCCTACGGTGACCGACTCGCCAACCCCGAGGTCGGGCAAGGTCATCTTTCCATCCTCGTCTTTCGGCAGGTTGACGCGCATCCAGTCGAGGTTTTCCGGCGGTATCAATTCCACGTCTTCCAAGGCTCGCAGCCCGTTGTTGGTGATCGTAACCTGCTGGCTGGTGATCGACCCTCGGTTCACCGTAAGGTCCACGTATCCAACTCTTGGACTCACGACGTCGAGAACAGGAATCGCTGGCAGCAGCAAAAGCCGAGCGGTGAAGGTTGACTTAGCTCCTTCCGCAGACGTCAGCGTCACTTCGACGACTGCATTGTCCGGCGCCTCCAGCTCGGATATCAATCGCAGAGCCACCTTGGCCCGTCCGCGTCCTTCGACCGATTGCTTTATCGCTTGCCGCAGCTCCACTGAAATCGTGTCGATCTCCGTTTCGTTGTCGTCCGAATCCACCGTGTAGGCGCGGTAGCCTAGAGTGAAGTCGGTCAAGGGCTGCTGGCCGGGGTTTATCAGTTCGATGTCGAAGTCGATACGATCGTTCTTGGACATGCGAATGTCTCCGCTCGCTGGAGAGAGCAGGCTCCGGAAGAGTTGGAAGCTCGTCTGCTCCAACTTGTCCACTACGTCCGGATGGGCGGCCCAAAGGTTAATCCGTCCCGCGATGCCGAGGCCGGGCTCATAATCGAAGGCGTAGTTGCCGGAACTGTCGGTCGTCACCTCTTCGTAGAACGTGAAGCCTTGCAGCTCGAAACCAAGGCGCAGATCCGCGTTGGCGACTGGCTGATCGGTATCGCGATCCAGCGCTTGGCCAGTGATGGCGATCGTTTCGTCATTGCTGTATATCGAGCGATCGGTGGAGCTCGTGCCGTAGTAAGCCGTTTGCGAGAGGCTCGACTGCATTTGCCCCGCAAGCGGTCCGGAAACCACCTGTTCGCTCGAGCCGACTTTGTGGTAGAGCAGGTCCAGGTTTGCCTCGAAACGAGCGCCGGAGCTGCCCGCAAGCGCGGCAGGGGCAAAAACGTCGGGCATGGTAAAGGTGAAGCTCTCCCCTGGCGCCAAACGAACAAAGCCGTCGCCGCTGCCATTGAAGCTCAAGCCGCTAATCAGAGTTTCGAAAAGCGTGCCGGATAATTCGGTGCCATCGCCGTCGAAAACGGATAGGCTCAAATCTCCCGGCTCCTTGCCGTTATCGCGCACCAAGACGAAGTCCGCCTCCGCTCGCCCGGCATTGGTAAGCGTCACCGTGAAATCCGTCGTACCTCCGGCCAATGGCGGCTGGCTCGTCGCCAACTCGATGGCATCGCCTGGATCTGTCGCAGCAGGCAAGGAACGGGATAGCTTGTAGCTGACCTTCCCGCCACCTGCATCAGGCTCAGTCGAAGCAGTCAACGAAACGGTTTGCGCCGCACCATGATCTGCTGGCGCCGGTACCACGATTTCGCTCGAGGCCTCTGCCCCTGCCGGAGCGTCGGCGCTGATTGGGTAGCTACCCATATGAGAGGAGCCTGTGGTCAGCTGGCGCGTCACCGCGACCGATCGCAGCAACACGGCTTCATCGCCCCCGCTATTGTCGAAGCTCAATCGATACCGGTCGAAGAAACGGGCCACGGAATCGAATTCCTCTCCGGAATCGTCGGGATTGAGCAACATGCTCAATGTCAAAGGCTGCACGCGAAGCTGTCGCGGGGCGCTCTCGCGTCCTTGGTTGTCCACGGCTTTCACCGCGTAACTCACTGGCTTGCTGCCGCTCGACAACGGATCGGAATAGAAAGGATCGGTCAGTATCGCGCCGTTTTGGCGAACCCCGTTTCGATACAGGTTAAACCCTTCCGTCACGTGATCGGTTTCTTCCCAAGTCAATCGAATCGGTTGTCCGGGCTCGACCAAGGCGGTCAAATCTTTGACGGGACCCAAGTACATCTCAAGCGAGGCCGAACCGGAAAGGGAATGGTTCCCGTATTCGTCGGAAGACGCGACTTGATACTCCATCACTCCGCGCGGCGGGTGATCCATCAGCGCCCGAACGTCCGCAGCGCTGGTAGCGAGGGGCGCTCCATTTCGATACAAGACGTAGCGATAAACCGCTTGGCCGCCGGATGGAGGGGCGAAGCTGACCTCGACTCCTGCTGTGCCAAGCGTCGCCGCAACGTTTTCCGGAGGCGGAGGAGGCGTGCGATCGGAAGTCACCGTAAACGACGGCGAAGCGCTGCCTTCGGCGCCCAATCGAGAAGCTGTCACCACGTAACGGTAAACGCCATCGGCAGGCGGCGTATCCAAGTAGCTCGTTTCCGCAATTCCTTCGGCGACCAATACGTTCGGAATGCCCGACTGGGAGCTTGGCACTCGATAGAGATTATAGGTATTCGCCAAATTGGCTGCAAGCCACTCCAAGGCCACCACTCCCCCAGCTCGCGTCTGGGCGAGCAACTGGGACGGAGTGCCCGGGGGATCCGGAAGCACCGTATTGTAAATCTCCATACTTTGGCCGCTGGTAATCAGCGTACCTTCGTTTTCCACTGCATCTTCGGCGCTGAATACGAAGCTACCGAAGCCCTTGCCCATCGATGGGAAAAGCGTGAGCCGTCCCGTCCAGATCGACTCGGAACCGCTCAGGTCGATGGAAACTTCCGCTCCACTTGGCGGCGACCAACGCAAGCTCGGGCTGGTTCCGACCTTCACGGGTTCGCTCAATTCCAGCGTCAGGTCGATCTGTCGCGGCGAAAGCACTTGGATCGGCAAGTCCACATTCGTCCGCAAAATCGCGGTCGGTCGTGTCAGGTCAATCGTCAGGGGATCTCCAACCGGAGCCCCTGAGAAAGCATTCGATTCCGTATCGATCGCATTGACCAACACTTCAGCCACTCCACTTGCCATCGATGCGTCCGAGACCTCGAAGCTTGAAGTCCATGTATTCGGACTCGAGGCGGTGAGCGGCACGGAGATCGGAAGCCGGCGACCTTCCGGCTTGATCGTAAGCGTCAGCGTCTTTTCGAGTTCTTCGTTCGATGACACGGTGATGCTCAAATCCCCTGCCCCGACCGGAGTCGGCTTGTCGTAGAAAATCGAAATCACTGGCTCCGTGTCGTCGAAGTCGTACCTCTTCTGCTCGGAGGCAGCGCTCGCATTGTTCGCCCCGTCATAGCCGACGACCCGGAAGTAATAGGTTTGGTTCGGCTGGTTTTCGAAGCTCCAGCTCAGGTTGCTCACAAACGGGCTGGCGTTATGAGCGGTGGTGTAGTCGGTAAACGGGACCGTATCCCAAAAAACCTTGTAGCGGCTAGGACGTTCGCCGGCTTCGTCCGGGAATCTCCATTGGATGAGAAGCCCTGTCTCCGCATCGTAGAGAGGATCTTCGATTACCGGAGCCAAAGGCGAAACCGTATCGCTTATCACCGTCACAGGATCGGAACTGGAAGTACCGGCCGCGTCAAAAGCGGAAACGACTACTTGATTCCTCCCCTCGAGCAACGGCACGTTAGCGAATGAGAACGTTCCATCCGCCGCTGCGTCGCCCGTTGCAACCACCGCTCCGTTCACGCTGACGCGCAGGCCAATGTTTGGCTCAGCCGAACCGCTAACATCCACGCTCGATTCGGTCAGTACCGCTTGGTTCGCCGGACTCGACAGCGCAGGCGGCGGCGCGGGCTGGGGATCGACAGTTACGTTAATCGTGCGTGTGGCGAGATTGCCGCTATTGTCTTCCGCCACCAAACGGAGACGGTAGACGTCGCTCGCGAGCCCTGCCACGTCCCAAACTTGCAGCAAGGTATCGGACTCGCTGTTTAGCGTGGGTACGCCTTCTACCTCCAAGCTCATGGACGCAATACCGAGCGGAGAACTCGAGGAAGCGGCGACTTCGACAGGTCGTTCGATAAGATCGCCTTCCTGCAAATTGAAGGCGCTGATATTCGGCCCGTCGGCAAGAAGCTCGATTTCGATCTGCGCGGTTTCCGTCAAAGAACCGGACGCTGACAGATATTGAACGAAAATCGTCTTGATCCCTGCTCCCTCGGATAGCGCGAAGTTCTTCTTCCAAGCAGAACGTGAAATAGCTGCAACCTCTGCAACGTCTTCAAAGGGCGCTCCCGCAAACGTGCTGTCTTCGCTAATACGGTAGGCGCTTGCGTTCATCGCGCCCAAACGAAGGCCAACTTGATTGTTCGTCGTTTGCGTACCGGAACGAGCAAAGCCGATACCGAGACCGAGCAAGGGCTCTTCCGTCAAAAAGTCGGTTGTATCCACAAGTCCATTCACCTGGCTGGCGATCTCGCCCGCCTCGGCGTTAGTCCACCAATTGCGCTGCGCCAAGATATCGGAATCGACGCCTGCCTGAGCGGCGGCAACGCTGTTATTTAGAATCGCGGATTCGCTCACGGTCAACTGACTTCCCGCTCCAAAGCTTTCCAACCCAATCTCGTTAAAGGCGACATACAACGATTGAGCCGTTACACTCGCTCCGCCACTTGCCTTCAAGCCGGACCCCGCATTGCGAACGATTCCAACCGAATCCAGCGCCGGATCGGAACCGGCTACTTCCACCCCGCTTCCGTACAATATCCAAGCGTGCTGGAGATTCGAAGACCGCGACGGGTCAGCTAATAGAATTTGTCCCCAATCGCCTGCCTGAGCCGACAGACCTGAACTTGGTTCCTCCGCAGCGGAGGTAAATACGATTGGATCGAGAGCAGTGCCCTGCGCATTCAAGATGCCATCTTGCACAGTGATGCTCGAACCCGCCGCCATGTAGAGGGTCGTGCCTGGCTTGATCGTCAGGGTCGCTCCATTGCTCACCATAATCGCATCCCGAATCAGCAGCGATTCTTGTCCTTGTCCACCGAATACACGATCCTCCGAAATCGTTCCAGCCAGGGGATCTTGCCATTGCAGCGTGGATACAGACGGATTGAAGCCGCCAATTCGATTCACGCCGACAACTGCGAAGTAATATTCCTTAGAGCGATCAAGCGTACCCGTGCGATAGGTTTTGGCAGTAGCCGGAAGACTGACAACCGGCGTCAGGCTGCTCACATCGTCGAAGGCGGTTTCCGATTGGAAAACATCGAAGCTGTCAAAGCCGATCAAACTCGAAACGTCGTAGGAGGACCAATCCAGAAGAGCGGAATCGGGCTCGTCGGAGATGAGCTGGGGCGAAACCGCCGGCGGTACATCGCTGTTCAAAACAACCGGCAATGCACTTACCGAGTTGTTCGCGTTGCCCGCAGCGTCCACCGCCACGACCGCTGCAAAATATGCTTTGTCCAGTTCTAAGCCGGTGAAGGTAAAGGAGCGCTGCGTCTTCCCTAACCCACTGAGCGCTCCCGAGGCAGTCACGCTCGAGAACTCAGCCGTTTCGAGATAGACGCGGAATGCGTGCAAGTCATCCGGCGCAGCGTATCCGCTCCATTCAACAGTTGCGAAGCCGTCGCCCGAACTTGAAAGGCTCAAACTGGGGTTTAACGGAGGCGTCGCGTCCACGTTGAAGGATTGAAGTACCTTCGTTTCCATGACGCGGCCTACTTCCCCAACCGCATCCGCAACCGACAAGGTGTAAGCTCCCGTATTCGCGGAGCTGAAGGTAAGCGTTCCGCTTTCCCAAGTACGATCGTTAATCCAGAAACCGCCGGCGAGAGCCGGAACGCTTGCTGCGTCCGAACTCGCCAAAGTGAGCGTCGGATCCACATTCGTATCCATCGCTCGGTCAAACGTCAGCGTGACTCCAAATAGCTCCCCTCCTGGTATCGGCTGGCTGGTAGGCAGCAAGCTCGCAAGGTTCTCAACCACTGGCTTGAAGCTGCGCTGCGCGTATTCGGCGACGAAGGACAGGGTCGGCGAATCATAGGTACTGAAGGTCTTGGATAAATCTGGATCAGTCGAATACGATTGTCCGTTTAATACCCAACGCTGGAAGAGGTTTTCGGTACCGCCATCCACCTTCGTTTCTGGGGCGGCAACCGTAAGCATTTCGCCATTTGCGTAGTTTCCATCGCTCGCAAAATTCGCAACGTCGCTTGGCGAGGTAACCACCGTGACATCGTGGGTCGGATTTTCCTCAGCGAATACAGCTCGAAGCTCAAGGTTTCCGGTAATCGTCAGAGGCAACAGCGCCTCTTCTCCCAGCAAGCTGTTATCCGCAGCATTCTCCCAACGCTCGAATACGTATCCAGGAGCTGGATTCGCACGAACCCCTACGTCGCTTCCCCAGCGGTATCCACCTGATCCGGATACAGTGCCGCCTGCGGCGATGTTGCGTTCGATACTCACCGAATAGAGCGGCAGCTCGAATTCGGCGACCAAGGTAAAGTCGGCGGACGGCGTAAAATTGTAAGTCGGGTTCGTTGTGAGAAGCGCCCCGGAAGCTTTTCGCCAACGGACGAAGCGATACGGAGCTTCGCTGGTGTCCGGCGTGCCCGTAACGGTGACGGAGCTTCCTTCGCGCACCGTACCCGATCCTGTGACGTTTCCGCCGTTCGCAGGATCTGCCACCGCCGTGACGTCGAAGAAACGATAGACGATGAAGTCACCGGTGAAGACGTTGGATTCGGCGGCCGTATGACCGGAGTCATTGAACTCGAAATAATCGTCGTCATATTCCGTCGTGATACGCAATCGATAGTTTGAAGGCGTCAATCCTGAGAGGTCCAAAGTACGGTCGACCATCCCGTCCACTCCGAGCTCGTCGTTGATTTCATCGACTCGCGAAAACTCCGTTCCCTGAGTGAGCAAGTCGATCACTTCCACCCGTTCGGTGAATCCATCCGCAACGGCTCCATCACCTCGATTGGCCGATATCCAAGTTGCGGATACATCTCCCGATGCCGTGGGTTCCGAAATTGTAAGCGATTCGACCTGCAGATCCGGGTAGTTTGCAAGGGCTACCGAAAAGGTCCCTACCGAAGAGGATTCATTGTCTCCTTCAAAGAGGAATTCGTCCACCTGGTTGGCGGTATCCGTTCGCACGATAATGAAGAAGGTTCCTGAAACGCCGTCCGAAAGCTGTGCGCTGCGGTTGATCGTGTAGCTCGCGCCCGAGGCCAGCGAAGCGGCTCGATTCACGACATCGAATTGCCGATCGTCGCCGTCGCCAAAGGTGTTGTTTACCGAGATGACGACTCGATCAATCCAACTGCTGGCTTCCGTGTCCGAATCGCCAACATTCTTTACGGTATAGGAATAGTCGACTGTATCGCCGCTTTGGATACCTGCTCCCAATGGTTGTTGGATGGCTGTCACCTGCAGATTCGAGAAATTGGTGGCATCAGTGGGAACGATTTGAGCGGAAAGCAAGTACTCGCTCAGCAAGCCGTTACTGGAACTGCTGGCTCGAATAAGGGCAAAGTATTCGCCCTCGCTCGTGATGTCGACTTCGGCCACGCTATCGCCCGAACGGCCCGATGAAACTTCGGAGACGAACGTTCCGTTCGCGTCATAAACCGAAACGACTGGGTTGAGCGGACTGCCGGACGGTTTTTCAACGCTTAGGAAAATAGTCTCTCCCGCTGACACGCTACCAAGGTTGAAATAATCACGGTCGGTCACCGTCGGCACGATGCCGGAAATCCAGCCCATACGCTCGTCGTCCACCGCCGCAAGCGAGAGCGGATCTGCGGACTCTACGGAATCGTTGTCCTCGCTTTCCCGGTTTTCGTCCGCTTCCACACGAGTGACTCTGAAAAGATACTCGCCCAAGTACGTATTGCTGTTCGAAATACGAATCGTGTACACGCCGCTCTGAGTGATCTCCAGCGGTCCGGTCGTCGTATAGGTTCCGTTGTAATCACTATCAAATTGGACCAAGGTCGATTCATCTGGAGCGGTGACCAGAAAGCGAAGCCTACCGTTCGGATCTCCTTCGAAGTCGGAATCGATGATCACGGTTTCGCCGGCTTCAGCCTCGAACTGCCAGTAATCAACTTCCGACGGGACATTCAAACGACCGCGTCCGCCAAGTGTGAGGAAGCCAAGCTCGTTGCTCGCAAATTCCAACTCGGTCGCGGACTCCGCTGAGGCGTTATCCAAACTCTCGGTCTGGTAGCCGAGTTTCGAGGTTATCTCGAAGGTTTGCGCGTAGTCAGCCGACAGCTGGTTGGCATAAAGGTCGCTCAATTCTTGCCGCGCTGTAAACCGGTACTCGCCCGGCGGAAGCGGATTGTCCACCACCGGAATGACAATCTCCGAGCCGCCCGAATAGCTCGGGTCACCCAAACCGACGACCTTGTCGTCGGCGTTGTCGAATACCCCGTCGGGGCCCGACTGTCGCAGTTCGAAATTGCTGCCGTCGTTCACTTGCTCGGCGTCGAAATCCTCGTTGATCGTAAGAGTTACGTTTTCGACGAAGTCGCTGTTCGCCGAAGCTGGAAGCGAAGTCGCGAGGATCTCCGGCGGGACGGAATCCAGCAAACGAAGCCTCGCCAAATACGTTGAGAGAAAACCGCGAGTGGACGCGGTGCTATCGATCTTGAGATAATAGGCGCCGCCTTCGTTGGACGGAATCGTCGCGTCGAGCGCAGGGGTACCGTCGTCTGTTTCGGCCAACGCAGGCTGCCCGGAACGATAGATCTGCAAACGGGGGTCGAGCAAACTGTTGTCCGGCAGGTCGAGGCGGATCTGTACCTGTGTTCCACCTGCAAGATTGCCGAGGAAGAAGTGGTCGCCGCTCGTATCCCTACGGTCTACCGTGCCGAAAACGCTGGTCTCCTTTTGTCCGTCCCGTGTCTCAAAGGTGGGAGCGTTGGCGTAGGTCGCGTTGTCGTTGTCTTCGTCCTCGATATGGGCTGGAGCAGGCACTAGGTTGAAATTGATTCGGTACTCGCTGCCGTCCGGATTGCTGTCGGCCACGCGCACGTAAACGCGTCCGGTGTAGTCGATCGTGTAGGGATCGTTCTGACCTTCCCCACCGTAACGGATGCCGGAGAAAGAAGTAAGCGAAGCGCCACCGGGGCCGTAGACCGTAACGTCCGCATCCGTCAGATAAGACTGGCTCAGGTTCTCGGTAGTGATCAACAAACGATCGCCAGCCAAGGCGCTAAAGGT
>JASBQH010014464.1:0-10454 GCA_030264935.1 Desmognathus ochrophaeus | reverse complement strand
TTCTGCTAATGTATATTTGCCAGTTATCTGTATAGTGTTTTTATAAGCCTAATAAAGGTGCCGTAATAAGAGCACATATTTTTCTACAAAAGACTCCGTGATTATTGTGTATTTGTGTAGCCTCTCTCTAAGGTCTCTGTACACTACTGACACATGAGCTACCGCTAGTCTGACAAGTGGAGGGGACACCCGGATGTGTCAGTTCTAAACGTGTATAGGAGCGTTCTTAACGTTCTAAATAAGATTAATTTGGGATATACAATGGCTACCAAATCTTTACCATTGGAGGAATTAATGGGCACCACGGTTGCTGATTTATTTGCATATTCGGGGTCCAAATTGGTGGATTTAAATGATTGGATCAATCAATAATTGGAAGAAGTGGGCAAGTGCCATGCGGACACATTAAATAAACAGGGATACATTGTCCAAGGCATGGTTGATGTCTTTTCAAAGAAGGATAAAAAAGACATCAAAAGCCATATGCAGGCTTGCTGGGAAATTGTGGTTTGCCCATAGAATGCTCTATGACCAGAATAATACATTAAGGCAGGAATTCACAACATTGAGTGAAAAACTTGCCGGGGTTGAAGAAGAATTGTCTACGCTTACAGAAAAAAATGAAATTGATCAAAAGTGGATGCAGGCGCAACGAAAGTATGCGAGTATGGAGACTGTGCCGTGTGAGAGAGAGGAGAATGAGAATGAAAGTGGTGAAAGTTCACGCATACAACAGCTGCAGGAAGAGATTGAACATGCAAAGCAAGAGCTAAAAAGTTGTCACGAGAGAATGAGTGAAATGAAGACTGTTGAAAATGGTCATATTAATTCTATATATGAGTTACAAACCCAAATGCATGAGCAGCGTAGGCGCAGTGATAATTATCAACAGAAAATTCAAGATTTGGAAATGTCCCGAAAGAAAAATAGACATGGGTCATCTGGGTGTGACACCACGTGTAAAGACAGAATTGCGCAGCTTGAGGCCAAAAAATCCAAAATAGGTCAGGAACTAAATAGTTTGAAAGTTGATTTAGTGGAAGCTAAAGAGCGGTATCGAGGAGCCAGTGAAACAATTAAAGATATGAAAGTGGCTATTGAAGACAGAGAAAGTAAAATTGCTTGGTTAGAAAGGGAGGTACACCAGTTGAAGAGGCAGAATGAGTTTGATCAGGAAGACATTAGAATGCTTCAGAATCGGTTAAGTAGCGGCAGTCGGAAACCTACTAGTCGTAGACCTTCTTTTAATGAGAATACTAAGATGTCAGACCATTTCCATGTTGAAAGTTATGAAGCCAGCATAGCTTCTAGTGAAAATGAAGTGTTACCTAGAAGGAGAATAGGAGGTGACACTCAGCGGCAGAGTAGACATGTGTCACCATTTGCGGTCTCCAGTGAGAATGATTCTGAATCTGAATGGACAGAAGTACGGAGGAGGCAAAGAAAAAGTGATAAAAATGAGCAATGCAGAAAGGAAGGAAATACGAATGTTCCTCTTCTCAATGGAAATGCAAAGTCGATAAAAACCATCCGCAGTATGTTACCGGTGTATAGTAAGAGCAATAAAAATGCATCCATCCAAGGCCATTTGGCGTTGTATCAGCGGCTTATGCAAATGCTCAATATGAGTAGTGACGCTGAGCTTCGAACATATTTGTCTTGGACGTTTGCAGCTGATTCCCAGTCATTTTTCATGGGTGTAGATAGCAAAGACCATAAAAATTGGGCTGAATTTAGAAGTGAGGTGATAAGACATTTTTCTCCTCATAGAAACTCCCATGAGGCGTTACGATATGCGTTAAATTTGAAATGTGAAAGTAATCAACACCCCCGAGAGTACTTGCAACAACTTAAGAATGCTTTCTCGCAAGTGCACAAGGAAGTAAATACGGAATCTGTACAGTTTAAGAATGCTTATTTTTATGATTTGCCGAAGAGTATTCGAACCCAATTGGCTCGCGACTATAGTGAGGAACGTTCTATTGAATGGATTTATAAACAAGCTAAAAGTATCTTTGACGTTAGTAGAACTGAAGAAAACAATGAGAGTAAGGACAAAGTTAAGCCTAGCAAGATTTGCGAGGTTAACAAAGAAAAGGAGTTACGCTTCGAAGCAGGTCATAATCCCAACCCTCAGAAACCGAGGGGCAGAGATGCTAGAAGAAACACAGATAAACGGGAGAACACAAAATCTGACGAGGTTGAAAAGAAAGAGGCCATTAGTCCAAGATACCGCGGGAATAACCCTATTCCAAATTTCGTGTATCGGCCCAAAGAAAATCAGGCTGAGCCCCGCCTAGAAAAAGAACGGGGTATAGGCAATGAGACTGGGAGAGGTGAGAAAAGCCAGTATGGGTCCCCAAATAGAGAAAGAGTACTGAATAGTGACCGACAGAGAGATTATGGAAGAATGGGGAATCGGCCGAATTACCGATATGATAACCACAATGGTCGAGAAGGACAAGGACAGAGAAATTTTTACAATAATCAAAATCGATTTAGGCGGTGGGATGAACGTGATCGGTATCCACCCAGACCTAATCGATTAAATGTGCTAGAAGACCAACTCAAAGATCTGAGTCAAAATGTACAAAGATTGATTTCACAAAACCAAAGTGGGAACACCAGAGTTAATGCTGTTAATGCAGGAGAGTCGGATAGGCGTGAATCTAACCATGATGAACAATGACTCTTTAAGAAAAATGGTTACGTGCATGAAGGGCGGTATATACGGTACTCCATTCCTGTAAATAACCCGGAAAATAAGCAAGTAGAGAAAAAAGAGGACAAAATGAAAAGTTCAAATGATAGTCAAAATGGCAAAAGAATCCAAATTTGCACAGTGCAGGGAGAAACTACTGAAACACAAGCTTCTGAGAAAATAGCAACCCTGTCAAAGCCCAAGAAAATCCAAGAAATGAAAAAAGATGAAAAAAGAAATGGTAAAAAACTCACATTTTGTATGCAAGTTAAGAGAAGAAAATGACCGATACTACGCGCCTGTGTTATTGCATGAGCGATGGAATGTGGAAGCTTTACTAGACTCAGGATCAGAAGCGACATTGATCTCTAAAAAGATTTTTGATTTTATAAATCAATACCAAAAGAAAGAAGAAATCAGTCAGATGATTATTCCCACAGGAAATTTACATAATGTAAATGGGGAGAATGTTGCTATTGTAGGAAGTGCTGAAGATTAAAATAGGGAAACATTGCATGCAGCATCCTATGGTGATTGTAGATTTAAATTCTGTTGACGTACTCTTGGGAGGTGATATACTGAGCCGATTATCACCTCTGATAGATTATTTCAATGGGATACTCTGGGCTCAAGTCAAACGACCTATACCTGTGAGAAAAGCAATTGTAAAAAATGAAAATAATGGCAGGGTCCATATAGTGGAAAGCCGCACAAATGAAGTTGAAATATACTTTAGAAACTCTCAGAATCCTGAGGTAACTATAATCACTAAGCAAAATAAAAGTTTGCAAAGACAGAACGAATCTGCACCGCTGCAATCCACGGTACTATTAGATGCAAGCCGAAAATGGAAATCACAAATAGAAGAAGATTGTCTGAGGTTCTCTGCGGAAGTTAAAAAGAGCAAGGAACCAAAAGTTGAGACTTTCACCCCAATTAAAGTTTTAGTGAAAATGGAAAAAGTAGGTGACGATTGGTATTTTCCTGTGCGTATTGCAGGCAAATCCAGCCCATTGCAAGCTAAATTGGATTTAAACCGAGAGAGGTCACACATTAGTGAAGATATGGCAGAAAAATTACAGAGATATGGTAATGCAATTGAAATAAATGGTACTAGAGACAACAGTGATGATTCTCCGATGCAAATTATAGGACGAACTATGATTGAGGTTGATATTGGTGGAAAGAAAATGTGACACAACATGAATATCGTTAGGGGAGATGTTGATCTCTGTATTGCTAATGATATATTGCACCGACTGGTGGCATTTGTCGATATCATTAACGGAGAACTATGGTTCTGATTGGGTGGACATCCCATAGATTTTATGAATGCAGAAATGGCAGCACAAAGTGACCAAATTCTACCATATGCAGTGGAGTTAGTGGCACTGCATGACACAGAAATTCCTAGGGGTACTCGACAGGAGACAGTGTCATTGAGGGTTAAGAAGAAACAGTGCTGTACAGGGTCTTTCGATGTGTATGTACATATAAACCAGCAATGGAAAATGCAAGGTTTAGATTCAAAATACGTTACCCTAGTGAACATTCAAAACAGCACGTGTAAGATTTTAGTGGACAACCACGGTGAAGAGTTCATACACATTCGCAAAGGAATGAAAATAGGTGATGCTGTATCTGATACATTTCATAGCATTGATCTGACTAATACCATATTAGGTGCTACAGAAAGTATGATTGATGAGGAATCTCTACTGGTGAATGAATCTATGTGGTCGCAACCAGAGGGGATGTTTCAGATTCATTCCATTTATCCAGAAGTACCGTCAGAAGAAATTAAGGTGCAGCACAGGCAGGAAGGGGATACCATTGTATTCTCAGTGCAGGAATCTGGAAAAGAGTATTGTTGCCAAGCTACCACTAGAGATTTAACACAGCAATTAGAGGAGCAATATGAATTAGCTACACCAGAAGTGTTTCCTGGGTTCACTAAATTAATTGAGGATCAGATTGCAAAGGCTGATGGGTGTGCAAATGAGGTAGAAAAAGCAGAATTAAGGAAAATGTTTATTGAACACCAAGACGTGTTTGCCAAGGATTCGTACAATTGTGGGGGTACACATTTACATGTGATGAAAATTCCCACAGATCCAAATTTGCCTCCCGTATTTCAACGACAGTACCAATTACTGATGGCATCTATAGAAGATCTCTCTGAAATTGTTAAGAATTTAGAAGAGAGGAAAATCATCAGAAAGGTACACAGTTCGTTTAACACCCTGATTTTGGCCATCCTTAAATCCAATGGGACTTGGAGGCTTTGTGCGGACCTCCGCGAGTTAAACAAGAGAGTACACCAATCTCGATGGCCAATACCTTATATTGATCAGGAATTAGTGCGAATGCAAGGCGCAAAAATTTACACGGCACTTGATCTAACCAGCAGTTATTGGATCGTGCCAGTGGCAAAAGAAGACCAGTATAAGCTTGCTTTCATGTTTGAGGGCAAGTCGTACTGCTGGCAACACTCACCGTTCAGGTTTATCAACAGCGGAAGCGAGTTTAACATATTCATTACTAAAGCGTTACCCGATGCACCTGAGCGTGGCACAATAACTTACGTCGATGATGTTCTAATAAAAAGTGAGAATTTTCAAAAACACTTAGATGAGATAAAACACGTATTAACACAGTTAAAAGATGCAGGGGCCAAGGTATCATTACAGAAGGCACAGTGGTGCAGAACCAAAGCTAATTTTCTAGGTCATGAGGTGACTCCTGAGGGAATCAATATACAAAAGAAAAAAATCGAGGCTATTCTTAAGCTAAAAGAACCCAAATGTATCAAAGATGTTAGGAGAATACTCGGATTGGCTAATTACAGTCGAAAATTTATTGAAGATTATTCAGAAATAATACAACCATTATTGAAGCTATTGAAGAAAAATAATAAATGGGAATGGACCAATGAGCACCGAGAAGCAGTGAAAACGTTAAAAGAAAAATTGATCAATGCACCATGTTTAGCATATCCTAGGCAGGACAAAGAATTTTTTCTAGAAGTAGGACATACTGATAGATGTTTATCAGCTGTACTATATCAAAAGGAAGATGGTAATCCTAAAATAATATCATACGCTAGCAAAACATTGTCAGAAATAGAAATCAAGTTCAGTGAATGTGAAAAAGCATTATTTGCTGCTGTATGGGCAGTACAACATTTTAAACCCTTTATTTATGGAAGTAAAATAATTTTAGAAACTGCACACCAATCCTTACAATTTCTAAATAGCAATAAAGTTAGAGAAGGAAATGTTACAGGGTCACGGATCACTGTCTGGATGATGTCAATGCAAAGTATGCCTATCGAGATTAGATATTGCAAGAACAAAAAGAATATAGTAGCCCAGGGGTTAGCTGATTTACATCAATGTGACGCCGAAGAATGTATTGGCGAAGAGATAGAACCCAGTAGTCTTGAACCTTTCGCTGATTCACCTCACAAAGTTTTTGAAGAAAAACATATTAACCTCCCCTGTGTATTTGTGGATGGGTGTTCCTTCAAAGATAATACAGGTGAACGTGTGGCTGGAATTGGAAACGTGTGGATGAAAGATTATCCCATAGTACCTCAAGGTTATAGAATTGGTAATCAGAGCAGTCAGGTGGCCGAGTTAACAGCAGTATACCTGGCAGTAAAAACTGCATGTGAACACAGATTGAAAGAGATGGTATTGATTACTGATTCGATATATGTGTGGAATGCCTTTGTGGAGTATCTTCCGGGATGGAAGGCACGTGGAATGAGGTGCACAAATGGAAAGAGTCTGAAGCATGCTAACATGATCAAAATGATTGATGAGATGGTAATTCAAAATAATATAGTGATATATATTGGCACAAAACCAAGGGGCACTCCAAGGTGCCAGGTTTTGAAAAAATTGGAAATGACACTGCTGATCGAATGGCCACAGAAAATGCTGTTACAGGTGAACTGTTATCTATTGATCATTTGTTGATGAAAGATGAGACAGATGAAAATAAATGTGAAGCTATAACACGATCTCAGAAGCGTCAGGGAGAAATTGCAATATGGTCAAAAGAGGGACCAGATCCAGATTTAATAACAGCCCAAAAAGATGATGCTATTATTGGTAAATTTTATAATTTTATTGAGAACCCTGAAGGTAACCCCATAAGCAACTGAAAATGCACCAATGCGCTGGGTGGTGCCAGTAAATTTCAGGGGCATTATGATGGAACACGCCCATGATGAAATTACATCAGGACACAGAAGCCCCAAAGTAACACTTACAATATTACAAGAAGTGGCCTATTGGCCGCACATGACCCAAGACATTGAAGTCTATTGCGCTGGATGCTTGCGGTGCACTCAATTTCAACCTAGCTCACCATCACACCGGGCGCCATTAAGAAAACATGGAATAACATTCCCATGGTCTGACATCCAGATCGATTTCATAGGCCCAGTAGTGAGATCAAACAGAGGAAATGAATACATGTTGACTGTAATTTGTTTATTTACAAAATGGATTGAATGCATTCCTGCACCTAATTGTAAAGCAGACACAGCTGCATTACTATTAATAAACCATATATTCTGTCGCCAAGGTTTACCAGAGCGTATCTCGAGTGACAAGGGATCTGCATTTACAGCAGAAGTAATGACGAAGTTATGGCAAATCTTAGGAGTTAAAAGGCAATTACACATAGCTTATCACCCAGCTAGTAGTGGTAGAGTTGAAAGAGCAAACCAGATGATAATCAATATTCTGAAGAAATATATGAGCGAAAACAGTAAAGATTGGGATTTAAAATTACCATTAGTGTTAATGGCTATAAGGGCCACTCCCTCATCTGTCACAGGATTCAGTCCCTTCGAGTTGTTAACAGGAAGAAAGATGGTTGTCCCGATGCATTTATTGTATTAAACCAATGAACAGATACTGGTAGGTGCAATGTCAACTCATGACTATGTGGCCGGTTTGAGAAAACACCTACAGTACGCCTTTGCACATGCTCAGAAAAATTTGGAAAAAACAGTAGATGCTAGCCACACATATTATAATTTGAAAACAGACAAAAGAGAATATGAAGTCAAAGATCATGTGTATTTCTATAATTATCTGAAAAACAAGGAAAAACATTCAAAATTTTTACCTATGTGGAAGGGCCCCTATGAAATTGTAGAAAAATTATCACCAGTAGTATACAAGATAAAGGACCCTAAAAATCTCGAAAAAGAAGGACATTGGGTCCACAGGAACCAAATTAAGACAGCTCACCCACAATCAAAGTTGAAGCAAATAGAATCAGGAAGAGAAAGTAGAGAAAAATAATGAAGATCTGTACAACAACATTGGTATTAACATATGTTGTTTTTCTTTTATACATTTAGAACTGCTTAACCCGCTTATGTTCTTATTATGCCCGTGCGGAGAACCTATGCAACTTGATGGTCGCCAGACTTCTTCCCCAACGCGACAGAGTCGACTACAGCAGTACCAAACTTTATTATTGTGCTTGTGCTTATTATCGAGCCACGTGTGCCAGACACAAAGGACTACTGTTAAAATTGCACGTGGACCCTCTTCTGGGATTATCATGCAAGAAATCCCAGGGCTAATGATAACAGATCACAGAATGATTAGTCAGTTAGTTTTTGTACAATTAGACATTGAAGCTGCTATTGAAAAATATGTAAATATCACTGATGTAGTCGACACAGACATTAAAATGTGGTATCGAAGTCATATAGACAGAACAAAAGAAGTAATGAGAGAAATTTTATCGCAAACAGAAAAGACTATAATTAGGCCTCAACCACTTGATTCCCAAGTCAGAACTAGACATAAACGTGCAATTGCTGGGGCTGTGATGGGAGTTATGGCATTACTTACAGTCATCGGGACTGTAGTGGGTACCACAATGAATGCCGTCAATAGTGCCACAGTTAAGGAAGTCAAGAGGCAACACGATGAACTACAGGATGCAATGAAAGAGATACGGGAAAGTCTGGTGACTCAACAGGAAAGAACAAAAGAACTGGTCCAAATTGTGAGAGATACTGTCATTATTACTGGAGCACAGAATGAAAGACTGGATAACTCCATGAAAAGACTCGAAAAATAGACTGTTGCTAGAAATTTATTCTATAGGGTAGTAGACCCTGTACTCTATCACCGAAACATACCTGAGACAGTTAGAAATTAACATGAATAACCTAGTAAAAGCACGCAATCCTCTATACTTTATAAATGATCAATTAGTGAAGGATGCATTAATAACTATACATGGACAAGAATTAGAAGACACACAGATTAAAGTGGCATTTGAAATGGGGTCTGCGATCCCAATGTACATAAATAAGCAAATGCTGCACATCTCATTTTTACTGAACATACCAATTATGAGACCAGAAAAAATATACCAACTGAAAAAGATACTAAATGTGGGCATCTGGAAAGATAAGACTAAGATAAAAATAAACACACCAGACATAGTAGCATACCAGAACAACAGTGACCTGTATTTTATCCCAAAATTGCAGTCATGTGAAGTATTTAAAGATCTCAATTACCTATGTCCAGGAAAGCCATTTACTCCAGACAAAGGGGGGAATCTTTGTGCATTAGGTGACACACCAATAAATAATACTCTATGTGATGTTACTGTGACACGCACCAAAGAAATAGTGACTGAAGCCATTTTAATAAACAATAGATGGCTTGTCAGCACTAACGCCCCAAATCTGACGATCACCTATACTAGACATGGCACATTCGTAATCAAACCCATCCCCTACACAACATTTACTACCACTATACCGCGAGACATAATAGTGACAGTCGGATCTGAAACGTTATTTTATGTATCAAACGAAAAAATAGAGGCGACAATGGAGATGGTCAATACTTTCAATACAATTACTATCCCAGTAGACGATGAATTAGATACTATCCTGGACAAAAAGAAGTCACACTCAATCCAATTACTCATAAAAGAAAATAATGTTTCTATAGCCGAACACAGATTCTCCCAAGCGGACAGGGAAATCCTATCAAAGGACCTAAACGCTATGACACCCTATATGACGCCATACATTGTCCTAGGGGGATGATAGCAGTAATAATTTGGCTACTGCTGATCACCGTGATAGTGCTAATGAACAGCATATACATATTGAAAATAATAAACCACAAAACATCCAGACAGTCAAAGTGTTCAAGCAATTTCGCCATCATTTGATATGTTTCAGAATTACCACATATCAAAGGGGGAAGACAGGCGAAATAAAACCGACAAATTCAGAAACCCCAGGAAAAAGCTAATTTTTTTTTTATTATATTATGATTAGTAATTTGGCCACTCGCATAAAAACATACGAAGTGCCCAAAAGGGGGGAAACTGTAGGGCATTTTTATCATGGATTCGAACAAATGTGACAAGCGCCATTATTATTGAATCATGTCACTGTAAAAACCTCTGTCATGAATGTCCTGCTTTACACTTACTGCGAGCGCAAGCGAAGGAACTGCAAGAATGCTGAGCACTAACTTCTAACTAACAAAATAATCCCGCGGATATTCATACAAAAGAATACAGTGGTCTTGAATTCTGAGCCACATTGTGCACACAATTCGGCAACATAAAATTATGTTACTGTTGTTAGGCCTGGTCATGTGAGCGACGATATTCCACCACTCCCCAACATCTAGTCACCCCCCTGTACTTGAGACAACACAAGAGGGGGTGACCCAACGCCCGG
>JASBQH010012260.1:0-10599 GCA_030264935.1 Desmognathus ochrophaeus | reverse complement strand
ACCAAACCCCCACGGCCCACCCACCACTACCTGCAAGACTGTCACCATTAACCCTAACCGAAAGCCCTCACAATCACTGGCCTTTACCACCAACACCACAGCCCACAAAAAAAGCCCTTATTTCACCCCTCGGGTCCTTTCCCAGCAAAGCGCGGCGGGCGGCGCTGGACGCCCGCCGCGCTTTGCTGGATAAGGTACCCTTTACTGTAAAAAACTCTTTAAAAATAGGTACATATGGTTGCAACGAAATCTTCAAAGTGGCTACATCGGCTACTAACTGTTTGTTTTTATTGGTGGAATAGGGTGAGATGTCAACGAAGAAATATATTATAACTATCTATTATTATTAGCCTTTTTGCCTTGACACACACGGGTTTTAGTATAACTTCTCAATCTGAGGAGAGAAGAAGAAAAGTCATCTTTAAAAATGATTAGAGATAGGTCCCATTGAACATTCGTGAAAAAAAACAATTTATTTTTTTATTTAAATTAAAAAATCGAAGTTGATACCGAATCAATTAGTAGAAAACGAATTTAACTTAAAGAAAAATTTAATAAGAGGGTATCTATTTGAAAAAAAGTAAGAAAAAAACTAAGAAAAAAAAGTCAAATCTGAAAGTGTCACCATCCACATTTCCGACAAATTTTGCAGTATTTGCTGTTTCTTTCTCTGTGATGGTATTAGGGGGGACAGGAGCGGCGATTGCAGGCAAAGATATATCTTCAATCTTAATTAGCAAAGATTTCTGGTATATAGTAGCTTTAATAATTAGTATAATTTTGAAGGAAAAAATAAAAGCCCGCTTTTTATTAAAAGTGAGCTTTTATTTTCGATGGTATTCAAATTAGAACATGCTGGTCAGCTTATCCAGAAATTTTAAAATTGGTCCAGCTAGCTTAAATCCTAGGAAGCCAAACAAACCGTTCCTGATCCAGATCATCCAATGATAAGGATCGAAAAATTCTTTTAAACCATCTACCAAACGGTTAAAGAACATTGGCAAAAGCTCCTTCCTAAGATTCCGTCGCGGCTTCAGTATCCTTCGCATCGATGTCAGAAACTGCCTGAATCGCCCTGTTTACTTGAGCTATGTCTTTTACTTTGATCGACTCTTGGAGCTTTTTATTACCTTCCTCGATCAAAATATTGAGTTTGTCTTTGGCCTTGCTACCTTCAGGAAGTGCATAGAGTGCCTTTTCAGCCTTTTTCAAATTTTCACCAAGTTCAGAGCGTTCAGCGTTTAGCTTCTTGCGCTCATCCAGATCCATCTTTCTTTCCTTAATCTTTCGATCAACTTCCTGCTTCTCAAGCATTCCACTGTCTCTGACAGTGATATCTTTCTTATTTCCGTCCTGATCCACAGCAGAAACATTGAGAATACCATCAGCATCAATGGTAAATGTCACATCAATTCTTGGTTTGCCGGCTGGCATCGGAGGTATACCTTCGACGACAAAGGTTGCTAGAGATTTGTTTTTAGATGCAACAGGGTCATTACCTTGAAGGACAACGACTTCAGCTTCCGTCTGATTATCTGCCGTCGTCGTATAGTCTTTGGTGAACGAAGCTGGAAGCTTGGTATTGGCAGGAATAATAATCGATAGTCTGTCGCCAATGGTTTTAACCCCAAGGCTCAAGCTTGTGACATCAATCAGCTCAGTTTTGATATCGCCTTTTTCAATCGCAGCTCTGATAGCAGCACCATGGGCAACAATCTCGTCAGTTTCGACATTGGAAAGAGGTTTTTTACCAAAAAACTCTTCTACCTTTTTTCTAACTAATGGAATCCTAGTCGATCCACCGACCAAAATGATTTCTGATAGATCGCTTTTACCAAGACCTGAGCTTTCGAGAACTTGAGCCATTGGCTCTAGGGTTTTATTGATTATGGGAGTAATGTCTTTTTCAAAATCGACACGGGTTATTTGGCTATTTAAATGAATAGGTCCACTTTCCGTCGCTGTGAGAAAGGGAAGATTAATTTCAGTCGATTGAGAAGCTGACAGATCTATCTTTGCCCTGACAGCAGCTTCTTTCAGACGCTGCATAGCCTGCGGATCTCGTGTAACATCGCCGCCGTTTTCCTGGGAAAATTGAGCTACAAGCTTGGTGATAATATGCTCATCAATATTGTCACCACCAAGATGCGAATTTCCACCCGTAGCAATTACTTCGAGGGATTCATCCCCAACTTTTAGAATGGTAAAGTCAAAGGTACCACCACCAAGGTCATAAACTGCAATAATTTTGTCTTTATCAAGGCCCTGAGCATAGGCAAGAGCCGCTGCAGTTGGTTCGTTTATGATTGCCTCTACTTCAAGGCCAGCGATCCTTGCAGCGTCTTTAGTAGCTGTTCTCTGACGATCATTGAAATAGGCTGGAACAGTGATCACGGCTTTTTTAACAGACTTGCCAAGATATTCCTCGGCAGCAGCTTTAAGCTTTGAAAGGATCTCTGCGGAGACTTCTTCAGGGGAAACTAACCGTCCGTCGATCTCAAAGGCAGTTTGTTCTTCTTGGTTTGGCCTGACTGTATAGGGAACAGAGAAAGCTTCGCTCTTTCTCTCTGTAAATGCGGTTCCAATAAACCTTTTGGCTGAAAAGATCGTTCTAGCTGGATTGGTCACAGCCTGCCTTTGAGCAGCCTCGCCTACAAGAATATCACCGTCTTTTGTATAGCCGACTACAGAAGGCGTTGTAGGCTTACCTTCCTGATTTTTAATCGTCTTTGGTTTTCCATCTTCCATAATTGAAACGACTGAATTGGTGGTACCAAGATCAATTCCAATCACATCACTTGAGGGCAACAACATCGAAAGCAGCTTTTTCATTTCTCTATTTCCTCCAGCCGAGTGAGCTTTTAATCGGGCACGCCCGCCCGGAAATTCAAATAACTATAGCAAGTCGCATACCTAATTAAGATGCTGATATTAATGGATTTAATTGTCTAGATATTAGGCGATTGTCCAAAATTTAATAGTTAAGAAGTCTGGCACTATATGCTTATAACCGGTTCGCTCATTTTCTCGCGACAATCACGAGTCAATTGCACACGTCTTAATTTGACAGTTCATCGTTGATTATTAAGTATCTGCTTTTATTGGCATAAACACAGCCAAAAGGACTGCGGCATTTTTTTATGTACATTTTCCGCACATTTTTATGGTGAATATCTAACAATTAATTGATATATTCCGATATAAGTTAAGAACGAACGAACTCGCTTTAGGAGAGCTTGTCATGTCTGGAAACACACAAAAAAAGAAAGAAAGGCTGGTTTTTGAACTTGAACCAGACGAATTTCAATTTTTTGAAACACTTTTAGGTTTAACTAGCATCAAAAAGAAAATTGATCTTTTTAACGATGCTTTGTCTCTATTTCGGTGGGCGGTAAAAGAAGCCGCTAAAGGCCGCTACATTGGTTCAATTGATGATGAGCATAAAAGAGTTGAACGGTTTACTACACCTGGCCTTGATAGGGTCCGCGAGAAGGCTGAGCGAGCGGGTTTAACTGATGAGGCTAGGACAAAGGAAATACTCAAAATAGCTCAGCAGTAGAAAGGAATTACCAAGGATGGTAAAAAGTGGAGAGCCCCAGGGAGATTTCTCAACAGATGATGGCTTTGTTGTCGAAGGAATCAAAAAGGCAAAGACTATCAAAAGTGCTAGATTTGTAAGCGGAGGTCCATACGAAAGAGCTGTTTCAAAGCAGATTAAAGAGCTGATACCGCAAGAAATCGCTGATAGAAAATCAACACGCTATCGCCGCTGGCTTACAGACATTTTTTTAATAGTTATGGGGCTCACCCATCCTGTTAGTGCCATTTTTTAAGTTCAAGATTGATGATTCTCTTACTATTTCAATTGTAGCCATTGCAGGCCTTTCAGGCTACAAGGGCATCGAAAAGTTCATTGATAATTTCATTAAAAAATGAACACAGCAGCCCACAAAAGTGGGCTTCTCTCTCCCTTATGTTTTTTTACTATTGGATAAAACGAGTATCTTTGGAAGGACCATAAAGGCCATCAGGAGCAACTACTTGAAAAACTCTTCACTTTACCAGTCTAAGTTTTACTGCATTATCAGTTTTCTTTTCATTATTTTCCCGTATATCGTTAAGGTTTCTCGTCAAATTTTGAATAGCACTTTCCCTATTTAAAATCTCTGCCTGTAAATAATTAACTTTATGAACCAAGAACATTACCACCGACGTAAGTACCATTCCCGTCCAAAAAATAGCCACAATAGGCAGAACATGGTTCAAGGTAAATAAACCTTGATTCAATATTCCAATCAAAATAGTAGTGAAAAGACCAATATATAATACAATTGCAACTGTTATACCTGGCTTTGCCATAAAGTCTTGTAGGTGTTTTCTATTTATCTTACAAATGCGTTCGAATTCAACATCAGACAAGTTCTTAAACCGCATTAGTTTCCCCCTATATGGGACGTGTTAGTGTATTATTAACGGCAAAACATCTCAATCAATCGAGTATAAATGCAAGGACAGTGAAATTATAAATATTTGCTTTTTGAAATTCGCTCTACGTTACTATAGACTCATACCAAATCACCCAGAACATATTCCCTAATCTACAAGAAGCTATATAAATACTAGTTCTATTGCCTTCACAATCTGCTAAATATAATTCGTAATTTACCGAAAGATCTCAATAGAAAGAGAGCTTTCGTCAATGATCAAGCATATATTATTACATCAATATATAGTTAAGGATAACTTAAACAAGAACAATGTCGCTTGGAGGACGTTAATTTCAGGGTCAATGATTTCTTTGATAGCTATCGGAGTAGGATCGCATTTTGAATTATTCCTGAAACATGGAGACACATACTCACATGAGGCACTTTGCACATTTTTAATTGGCATTATAGGCATATACTGGGCATTATATACATCATTTAATCAGGAATTTGTTGATAAATTTAAATATCTTGCTAACGAGTTTAACAACCTTCCAGGAAAACGAGACTATCTTTCAAAAGAATTTTTAAATTTTGCTGAAGACTGTTACCACTATAAACTCCACAATAATGATGCTTTTAATTGGACCTTTAAATGTGTCGTATCAAGGCTTCTGAAAATAAAAGAGAACATCGATAACAAAGAAACATGGAATGATTTAATGCGTCCGTTTCCTCAACTAAGCCAGTATTTCACAGATTTAGAAACTAGTTTTGTGGTTGCTACAGAAGAAGAAAGAAAACGCAAGCTACGCGAACATTTGGAGCTTGAAAGTAATTATGAAGTTGAGTGTGCCAAAATAAATCAATATTATGCCCCACCCACCAATAATAGCTCTCTTGAATCAGAAAAAGAAAAGATAGAAGAAGAAATGGATTTATACAGACAATTTAACGATGCTGCGCATCCTAATAATCCAAGTTAAAGATCCTCCTTCCAAGTTTAATTCAAAATAATCTCTCGCAAACGCTCGTATTGCTCCCAGTTATGGAAGTAAATTATTATCTGACCTTGCTTTTGTCCCTGAATATCAACTCTTGTTTTCAAAGATTCGGTCAATATCTGGATCTCATTGAAACGATCTGGACCATTTTCAGAGAGAACTTCTTCAGGCTTTCTGATCCGCTTTTTGCGGAGTTTTTTACCATCAACAATCCTATCAACTGCATTCTTGAAAGTTTTGGTATCGGGCCAGGAGCGATCAGTCAGAAGTTTCATATGAAACTGACTCAGGAATCCTTCATTTTGCAAAATATATTCTCTTTTTGACTTCGACCATCGACCAGCTGCCTCAAGTTTTTGAAGTTTTCTGCGGGTGATTTTAAGTTTTTTTGCAGCTTGGACCTGGGTCAGATCTTGCCGTTTTCTTCCACGAAAAATTGCATTGCCCGCAATTATCCATTCACTCGGTGAGAGTTCCTTTTTTAGAGCGACTTTTTGAAGTACTTCTTTGATTTGGTGACTAACACTCAAAATCTGCCCTCCTAGAACTCAAATGCGCCTGGGTGCAAACAACATTTTTAATATCTATTTATCACTTTATTATCAAATAGTTAAATCTATTTTCCCAAGCAAGGATATTTCCGCTCTTTGAGCCTGATTGTGCAAATTTTGCCCACCTGTAACCTGCTGATATCACATACCTGCTTAGCTTTTTCGTTAATGATCAAAATACAGATGTTTTTTGGCGATTATAAAAATGAAATCAAAAACTTATATGTAGCGTGCCATATATTCGTGCTTATTTAGAATCATGTCATTCTAACAACAGGTAAACTCGCATCAAACATTTGATTTGTTTCAGCGTACAATGCGGCCGCAGCCGGAGCTACCTAGCCCTTGTCTATCATGGGTTTTAAGGACATATTTTCAGAGTACACTCACGAATAAACAAGATGTGGAAAAATATTTTACAACTATTGTTGACATTTCTAGGTCTTCAACTTACACCTATCGTTGACAGTAAGCGCAGCAAATATCTAGGGATTAAGCTTCCCAGTGCTTACCAAAAAAGGAAATCTTATGTTTTTAGAAGGTCGAATTTTTAAAGATGGCAAGTCGTGGGCTGCTGAGATCCCAACTTTGGACTTTGAAACACAGGCAAAAACACAGAAAGAAGCACTCACAATGATCGAAGATCTCTGTAATGTAATGTTTGAAACTGATAAGACCGGCATTAGAGATTTCTCAATTGAACTCGTCGATAAGCAAAATGGTATCTTCAAGTTTTCAACGCCACATATTGCAGAGCTTTTACCATATATTCTTAAGCGGCAACGAAGCCTTGCCGCGATCTCGCAGGGTGAACTAGCCAGAAGAGTCGGCAGTAAGTCTCACAACTCCATTGCTGCCTATGAGCTTGGTGACCGACAACCAACCGTTCAAAAACTAGCAGAAATCCTAGCTGGCCTGGATCTTGATCTTGGAATTTCAATCACTACTAAAAAAGAAAGGATCGACGCATGAATCTGACTGCCGAACAACGTCTGTCACAGTGGGTCAATTGGTTCGGAGTGTTTGAGCCTGGAATCTATACATATGTGCAACTCACTACACTTTTGAAAACTGGGATTTCTCAGGGACAAAAGCAAGTGATCCGCTGCGTACTCGAACTGTGGTCAGCAGAGAACTTCAATTTCAAAATACGAGATGCTCTTGTTATATGGGGGAAGCCAGAAACCGATGCTTTCAAGAAAATTCTTGATGATATCGAAAAAAACGGGTTTCCTTAAAGAACTGCTGACTGTTAAAAAGCCATTCATGAGAGCTTTTAAAAAAAAGCCTCTTTTAAAAAGAGGCTTCCTGATATACTTTTCAAACGATATACATTTATTGACATACTGGAGAATACAAGTGACAAGCAAAAAAGACAAGGATATTTTTTTAGATTACGGTGGTGGAGCAACGTTTTTAAAAAAATTAAATAGCAAAGAAACTTCACTCCGTCGTGACATAAAAAAACACAGCCTCAAGGCAAACATACATCCCCGATCTGCCGTTTTATTTCTGTTTGATCTGTACAGAGACTATTGCGATGGAAAAGGTCTTGTCGATCAAAAAGGGTCAATACCTAAAAAACTTCCTATAAAACTAGGTGTAAAAATCGCTCCTATGGCCGAAAAAGCCCTAATAGGAATTACCTATACTCAGTTTCGAAACTTTTTACATCAGTGTCAACTGATGAGTTGGGACGCCAACACTAAAAGAACATATCTAAAGAAAAGAGCAATTAAATGGTGTGAGGATTTGCGGTCAGCTATAAAAGAAGATTGGCGTGACCATACGCTGTTGGATCACTCAAATAAAATCGCTCAGCATAACGAGAGACTAGACTCAGCAGAGATCCACATAAAAGCAAATACGACTTCAATATCCGATATGCAGAGAGAGATGGAAGACGTAAAAAAAGAGCTATCCATACTAAAAAACGAAATGGCATCAGTGTCAAAAGCTATGCTTGAGATTCAAGAAAAAGACCCACCTATCACTATAATAAAACTCGTTGAAAAACTAGGTCCAGGAAGTAAAAACTTCGTTGAAGAGTTCATCAAAAATGATGTTTTGAGTCAAAATATGGAAGCATCAAAACAGCATCACTAAGCAGCCATATTGGCTGCTTTTTTCTTCTTCTGATGATGTTTGAAAGACAGTTCAAAATGTTTGAAATTTGTTTGAAAGACAGTTCAAAATGTTTGAAATTTGTTTGAGACTTATCCACAGTTTGCTTGTAAATATTTATAATTAATATGCTTTTAGGTTCAAACATTTTTTCAAACACAATGTTTGAAATTTGTTTGAAATCCAAAGACCCACTCATGTAATTTCAGTTACTTACGACAAAAAATTTGAAAAAAAATGTTTGGTTTTTGTTTGAAATTTTGAGTTGGTGATCCTTGAAAAGCTTGGCAAATAAGGGTTTTAAAATCGAAAAAAATTCTACAAATCGACTTCTATACCTATCCCTGAACTCACATTAAATTCCACAAATCTAATCAAGTCTTCTCCTCGCTTCGCTCCGACCAGACAGTGTCAATTCGACTTCCAGATCCTCGCTCTGTGCGCTCGTTATTCAAATTGGTTAAACAACGAATGTTTAGTGAACTAATCGCGCGCAGTTACATTTGAAAAAAACTGCACAACAGTGGGCGCTTGATCTCCGCGCCTTGCGGTAACAGCTTCGCTGTTATCCTCGGCTTTGGTCTGACAGGATTTTTGGTTCAAAAATTGCAAAGTTTCTTTTCTTTGTGGATTTGAAAAACCGGAGCGAAGCGGAGGTTCTTAGTAGGCCCCTTTGGGGCCGGATAATAGTTTTGCTCGCCTTTGGCGAGCCTTTCTATTTTAGACTTTTCTCTTGAAAAGGAAGAGGGATTTAAACAACCGCTTTAAGCGTTCCGAAAAGTATCAGACGGCTTTGCTTAAATAATGTCTTTCTCGCCGTCGGAAATGGCCTTTCCAGCAAATTTTACTTCCGCACTGATGGGAAACTCAAATAAGATTCTAATGTCTTCAGAAGCTTAAAATAAGCTTCTGAAGTTGGTGTGTCTTATTGACTATTATTGGTTATGGTTAGAAGGCTGAGTCGCAATAGTCTTGAGAAGGGATTACTAGCGATCAATTGACATTGGACGGCCTGCAGTTAGATTTTCGCCTTTTGGTCTTTTTTTAATCTCGCCGTTTTCGTCTTCCCAATCGTCTAAATACTTATCTAACGCCATTTCCACCAGTTTCGACATCGTGATATATCGAGGGGCATGCATTATTAAATAATTTGTTGCTCGCTCGGAAACATCGTGATCGATATAAGCATTCAGCCGAGATTTCTTATCGGAAGTCCCTTCTTCCTTGGTATAAGCTCCTAGAAGATCATCAAGCTCAGAATTTTTCTTTTTCTTTTTACTAGCCATTAAAACATCTCCCCTATTTCACGGCTCAATTTCTGATAGTCTTTAGCGCCACGGCTTCTAGCTGAAAAAGATCCTACAGGCTCTTCATAGTAAGGGGCCTGCTTCACGTCCTTCGACTCGCTTATCGAGACACCGACAAGGTTTTTTCCATGCTCTTTTTTAATTTCAGCTAGAATTTCTTTCGAGAAAGCATCTTTCGAGTCATAGCGAACTGGTAAAATTCGATACTGAAGAGGGGGATTAACGCTACGCTTAATCCGGTTGATCGTTTTCACGACATCTTCCAAGCCTGACAAGCTAAAGCTTCCAAGCTCGCAGGGGATTAATGCGAGATCCGCACAGGCCAGGGCATTTAAGCTAACAATTGACAATGCCCGTGGACAGTCCATCACAATATAATCCCAGGCATAGTCATGCTCTCTTTCGAGAGCATCCAGCATCACAGATAGAAGTTTTGTCGGCTCATGTTCTTCCAACATATACTTATCAGCAACGGCAAAAGCATGGCTGTTAGCGATGACATCAATTCCGTACTCAGTTTCCCAGACAATCGGAGCTAGGTTTTTAGAAATTGGCATTTTAATTGCTTCAAGAAGATCATGTCCTGAACTTTCGTCACGGATTCCTAAATTCTGGCTTGCGTTTCCCTGTGGATCGAGATCTATCAAAAGAACGCTCTTTTTTTCTTGAACTAACCCATAAGATAGATTGACGGCTGACGTGGTTTTTCCAACGCCACCTTTTTGATTAACGCTCGCAATTCGCTTTGCGTGTCTTACCACGTCTTTCCCCCTTTTCAAAAAGACTCTTAATTATAGATTACTCGACACTAAAAACGCAAATAACGTTATTAACGCATAAATATAAGATCTGTCAAAATTGAAATAAATAACGTTAATAACGTTATTAACGTAAATGGTGATAAACAAGCATTTTGCAAAATAACGCTAAAAACTGTAAACTGAAAATTGTAAATTTTACAAAAAAGAGATAGCTTAGTTTTTCTGATAGAGACTGATGAAACTTGTAAAAGGATTTACAAGATGCAACCGACAGCCAGAGAACTTTTTAGCGAACTTGATGCGTTTTTTACATCGCAGGAAAACGAATCAAACCTAAGCCCATCTGAGCTTTCATGGCGTAGAAAAATGCACGCATGGAACGACCATGTAAAAAAAATCGCTATAGAAAACAACTTGAAGGCCTC
>JASBQH010011155.1:0-10627 GCA_030264935.1 Desmognathus ochrophaeus | reverse complement strand
ATCCTGTTAGAAGAAAAGGAGCCAAAAATGGCTGTGATTGGCCTAGCCAATCAAAAGTTACAGGCCTCTAACTGGGTACACTACCAAACAGGCAAAAAACAGCTCAGCACAGGGGAAGCCTACATGCGAAAAAAGCTCAGCAGCTAAAGGGTTAAGGTAAAATATAAAATAGTTGAGTTAGACTGCTTATCCACAAATGTATGGCTCACCTTTTGCTCTTGAGCTATAGTCAAACCCCCCCAAGAAACATCTCTAATGTGTCATACATGTCTATTTTAGATAGAAATCAATCATAACAAGTAAATAAATAGTAAACATTTCATATCTTTCACTGATATAATTAAAGGGGGAGAACTGTTTACTTAATAGTCACTAAACACACAGATTACTCAACTATTGATACAGAGGATTTATATACCTCCAGTTTTGTAGAATCCTCCTATTGTGCTTCTGCTCTAAGCCTAATGGGTCAATGACCAGTAGATATTGGTCTTTCACTGTAATAATCTGATTAATTAGAAAAAACAGACAGTGAAAATAAATAATTTTTAATGCTATAACACACAGTAACAATGAGTAAGAATACTATATTGAAAACAAAAAAGAAAATATACCACAATAATCCAGTGGTTCCCAGTATTGTGCGGACATAACAGTATGTTGCTGTCATGAAGAGGAAACTGAAATTACAGAAAATATATTAGCTACTTGCTACAATAACTTTTATATTCCTATTTTGTATAGCATTTTAATCCATACTTTCTGAAAATCCATTGCATACAGATTGAGCAGAACACTGCATTGTTACTCATTTTTATAACATATGGCAATACCCACATACTTTGCCAATAAGAGGTGCAAATTCACAAATTGAAACTATGCTGTATATCCTCTGGGAAGTCAGTTTTCAATATTGTGAAAAGCAGTCATGTAAATAAAGTTCTGTGGATAGTGGTTTCACTCTACCACTATGTGATATCACAACAGATATATTCAATTTATGATTCTTTCTTTCCTTGCAGAAGGGCCTGTTTAGCATGAAAGTGAGCTAAAAAAGCATGCCATAAACCTATATGCTTTCTAATTTTCTCATGAGGATGCTACTTTAAACCAAAAGTTCGATTGCGTTTCCTGCTTAAAAACACTGGTAAAACAGATTTAATGCATCAAAACTCATATAATCTAATGTGCAGAAATTTCAGACATCAAATGTCCTTGTTAATCAACTCTATAGAACTACATTTGAGAAAGATGACTACCTGTCTGTATGAGGCTTTTCTGTATCGTCCACTTAGTATGCTCGTTGCAACGCAGCATGTGACAGCCTGTAGTACCGCCTGTTTAATGTAGATCACATTGAAAAGCATGTTTGATCTATGGAAACTATTTTCATTTGGTAATTATTAATTACCTTTGTGTTCAATGGCAGTATCTTATGACATCTATTTTTATGAAGCCTGTGTTATATAATAGGTGCTAACCCTCAGGCAACTTAGCACTAATCAACATTTTATAACAAACAGACTTGGTAACCAACTATGACTAGCATTTTTGAATACCTGAAAGTGTCATAAAGCTATCACTTGTTGATTTAGCTAGTGTTGCGACTGGCTGTCTATCCTGCCACTTTTCTCTCCCTCCCTTGTGTAGTTACTTTTCCACCCCCTGGTCAAAAATGTAGTACAACTGCAAAATCAACATAATCTATTCTATGAATCCATATTGATTGTATCCCTTTACATTTCTCTATTGTTCTGCTAACAAGCTAAGATGAAATAATGATCAATCCACTTACTGTGCTTTTGCTACTCCTAACCAATACATGTAGGTATGCATCAATCACCTATATAAAGGCACATAAAATACACATATAAATGCTGAACACAAATTCATATTAAGCATTGTTGATTTACTTTTGCAATTTTCAAAATCATACAGGTGAAAGAAATCTCTAAAAACATTATCCATCACCGCCAACTTATAAGTTACATGTTACACAGTATTACATTTAAGTACTTTCTTGTGTCCACAAATCTTTCCAATAGATAGTATAACTTCATGGGAGGTACAAGAATAATGTGATGGAAAATGGACTACAGAAAGATGCATGAATCTCATGATCAGTTCCGTTTTCACTAAAAAACATAAAGAGATCCAATCCCACCATTGGCTACTTTGCTTTATATAATAGGAAGCAGAAAACTGTTCAAAAGTTGTACTTTTCATTTGTTCAGAAATGAAACACTTTCTAGAACATTTATACAAATGTTTATCCTGTGTGCTACAGGTGGTTATGTAAATGAGGCACGTGAATGTTCTTTCCTGCTTGTCATGTCACTTCAATTTGATTGGCTGAATTCCTTTTGATGGACTTGTCCCTCTAACAATCCTGCAATCAGCCAATCGAACATCAACTCTTGCCTCATTTGCATAACCATCCGTAGCACACATGATATGCTTTTTTTTATCATTTTCCTAGAAACTGTTTCATTTCTGAAAAAATGAAATGTACAACATACAGATAGTTTTCTAATGCCTCTTATATAACACAAAGTAGTGTATGGTGGGATAGGTTCACTTTAAATACTGCTAATCTCAGACTTTGCTGCTGAGTGATAGATACACTCTCTGAAATGCAGTCACATCTTTTTGACATTGGGAAATACTTTTTCGGTAATTTCAATTTGACTATTGTATTGCTGAAGTGCAGGGTATGACAACCTACTTCATCAGAAATCCAGCTGCCATTTTGTAGACACTGCATCGATGTATCATAGATTTTGAATGGCCCAACTACTGCTTCCAGTCTTGGGTAAACTCTTGGAGTTTGCAAAGGCATACCTTCAAAAAGTAGGACAATAAATCATATGTAGTATTATTATCAATTTCTCTTATGTGTATAAACATATGACAAAGTTGGATGACTACTGTAGCATTATACATAATGGGCCTTTAAAAAATAAAATGTGTACAAACTGTTGATATGTGAGAATCGATCTAAATATCAGAAGATGGAAAAACGCTGATACACAATAATAATATGGTCCAATTTGATAATTCTTTTAGAATATTTTGTCTGTAAACCACAACAAAGTGCATGTATGTGAAAAAAACTTTGATACCTATGCCAATACAACTTCATGCATATTTGTTATGTTTATGATTGTAGTTGCAACCCCAATTAATTAAATTAATAAAAAATATTTGACTTACTCGGTGCCTTTTCTGCTGCAATTACAGTCCCTGTATCAAAGGATTGAATGTCATCTTCTTTAACCTTCAATTGTATTTCTGCTGAGCTGTCTTGTGGTTTTGCCGCAACATATGTTCCTGTATTTTCTCCTTCTTGATATGTCATAACTTGTGTGTTCTGCATAGGAATCAAGGATTGTATGTATGGCTTCACATGATTTATACTAACCATCCTTTTCAGCTGTTGTCCTTCAAGGGTTTCCAAATACACCTTCTTGCCCTCAAGGCAACGAACTTTATAAGGGCCCTGATACTTTGGTTCCAGAGGGCCACCTTGTCGCCCTTTTTTGCGGTTATTTAACACAAGCACCATGTCATTTATGTTCACAGAAACATTTTTAGACTTTTTTAACACTCTTTTTGAATAGGTTTTCTGTTGAACACTTTGGGCAACAGCAACATTCTCCAATGCTTTAGCCCTAGTTATTTCTCTCAGTTGATGTTGTTCCTCTTCATTTACTTCGTAATCTTTTTCTTCTGCCATAATAATCTGTTCAAGCTGAAAATAGAGGTAGTGTATGAAAGCACACATCTCATGCCATCACTATTCAATGTTTGAATATAATATATTCACAATAATCATTAAAAATGTCTAGATTGTGTATCTGACCTGGGCCTGTTTTTGGACTTTGACTTTGTGACTGTTTAATAGCGCAAGACCAACTACGCAGTTTAGTGCTACATCTCTTGGCACTTTTTGATATTAATTACGCTATATTTTGTCTTTTGTGTCTTGCAAGTGCATTCTAACAAGGTGTCCACGCTGGTCCTTGTGGACCCCCTTTTTCCCTCAGAACAGGGAAGTCCAACTTCCATCACTTTCTTCAGACACACTGAAGGTCCAACAGAAGAAACAAGAAATTAGTATAACAAAAATCACTGACAATATGGTACTGTGCTTGATATAAAAAATTATTGTTAGGCTACATAAAAGGTTTCCCAGAAATGATTGAAAATGCTTGATTGAGTCATTATTGCAAGTAGAAATGCAAAGGGTGTAACAAAATGAAATATGGTTATGTCAAACTCACGAGATATGTTTCTGGTAATTCACAGGGATACACCGCTTCGCGTCCATACATAAGTTTAAACGGGCTTACTTTTGTAGTGCAGTGCTTTTTGCTTCTTAATGAAAACACAATAGGTTTAAGAAAACGATCCCAATTGTTCTGTTTATCATTGACAACCTTTAAGAGAGCCCTAAAATGAATGAAAGCACAAAAGATTAAAATATGGTTGTGTTAGATTAAAATTGTCCAATAATCACCTACCTTTATTGGCCTAGTAGCCATAATAAAGGAATTGAATTAAATTGAAATACAATGGGTGTACTGTGTCTGTCATTGGTTTTGAATACATTGCCATCATGTTTTTAGAACTGAAAACAAAAAAATTAATTGTTGATTAATTGAAAGAATAGGAACAGAAACTGGAACGATATTTGGGATTTTATTATAAACTAATTAAATGGTCATCTCTTCTCTCATTAAATATGCATTTTGAACTACCTTATGATGGCCCAAGCAGCACAACATGGATTGAAATATTTTTTGTGGACAGAAACAATGACACAAACATATATTAAATGTAGTTGAAAACGCAGAGAAATGTAATTCAGTCTGTGGAATTTAATGGCAAAATAAGAAAATATTACCGTTTGATGTTATGATTGGTTTTTTCATCCAACCCATTTGTCTGTGGATGATATGCTGCTGCTACACTACGGTCTATTCCAAGACTTTTACATAAGTTCATGTTTAACTAGAAAGAAATGCAGATGGTTATAGTATAGGTCACAAAGGTAGCAAAATAGTCAGAAGTTATTTTTGTTTAGAAAAACACAATTAACAGAAGTAAATATTGCAATATATAAAACATATAATTCATTGAACATATTAATTTGGCAGACACTTACAAAAATGTATTGAGAAATGAATATTGGCTAAGCATACTTTATTTATGTGTCAAAAGAAATGTATCCTTTATCCCATTCCTATACAGCATGCATTGTTAGGTTGATATCAACAAAAATATACAAAGACAAAACAATTTAAATGTCTAGAATGAATATTGAACACATGTTATAGTATCTGGCTTTTTTCTTTTAAATTAAAAGTCTCACCGACCTTATTTACAAACTCAGATCCCTGATCGGACAGAATCCTTTGTGGGCAACCTTGTTCGTAGATCATGGTTGCTAAATTATCGGCCACCTCTAATGCAGATTTATTTTTCATAGGGTATGCATACACCCATTTAGAAAAATAATCTGTAGCAGTTAAAATGTACCGATAGCCTTCTTTTGTTGTGTTTAGTGGGCCAAGCAAATCTATGCCAACTAATTCCCATGTTTTCGAAACCTACAAAAAAGTGAATAAACATTGTGCAGTTTCAAATTTTGTCATGCGTACAATTCAGATTAAAAAAATAACCATAACGTTTATAATAAATTCTCTGGACTGCTCAGTCATCTTAGTATATTTTCATATCAACTTCATTATTTGGTAGATGTTTTCATTGGCTAATTTGTTACCCTTATGATTCCAGCAGACTTGTTTAACACTTAGGATCACAGTGTTGTTAGACATACACCATTGGAAAAATATCATGAAAATGCTAACATGCATCAATGATTGAATACTTTGAAAAAGTTGACTATCACAATACACCAAGGCTTACAGTACATATGGTTTTATATGGTGCAGTTCCTATGCTACTGATCTACGTAGAATATTATAATAAATATTCCTACAAATAGACTATTCTTAAACAAACATTAGTTTTATTCTTCCACCATACACGGACTGACATCTTGTATCCATATTTTAGAACTTTTAGGTCTCCTATACAGTAAGCTATTTCTTTAGGGTACATGAACCAAAAGGGAGACCAACAAAGGAGAGATGGCCTGGGAAGGGCCATTAATAAATAACACAAAAAATCTGTCAACACTACTCCAATCTCTTATAAGTTCGTACACCAATGTTTTTTTTTTAAATACAGTCACTGCATCAATCTTGCATTTAATATTATTTCTTTCTAAATACATGCAATTGCCAAAGGACAATTGCATGTATTTAGAAATAAACAATACTTATAAGAGAAAACTTATAAGAGATCGATGTAGTGTCGTGAGAATCTTTGTTTCATTTATATATTTAGTGTGACTGACTTAGATCGTGTCCCCAAGTCTTTGTTCAAGAATTATTCTACCACGCATTTCATTTCAGATTGACTATAGTGACTTCAGTTTATTCCAATTCAGCTTCAATCAGTAGTTAGTCATCCATTGGTTAAAGACTGCTGCCAATATTTGGATTCACTATCACTCTTACACAAGTTGGTTATCAAAAGTGGGCAACTGATGCAACACAACAGTGGTTAATGATGGTTCACTGATCTACTGTTAGTCAACATTTTTCCTTCTATTACAACTCTATAATGACAATGATGTACCTTGATACTATGTAAAATGGGATCAACGTTTATTATTTCACCTCCCTTCTGACAATCTTCACACGATGATACCTGGAGTAAAAGAAACACCTCTTCAACGGCAGGCATACATTTACAATCTCCTTAAATTGCCTTTGCTTGTGAACTACCTAGTGGTAGGTATAAACACAAGTCTTTTTTTACTCCAGATTCAAATATAGTGTGGACATTAGTAAAAGAGCTTACAACGTACAGTTGCAAAAGTCCACTTCAGTTGTGACAAGTGTACTAATGCATAATAAACTGGTAAATATGTTACAACTTTAAAATGTCAAATGTAAGCATTCAATATACCAGTAAATCTTAGATATCTAGTCCACACTAAAAATGTGATCATTCCATAATATTTAAATTCATATACTTACCCATTCTGATATCTGTGCGCACATGCCCGGCCAATAAAATCGAGAAGTCAGCGCCAGCCGTGTTTTCACGATTCCAGAGTGTCCTCCAGATCCCAAGGCATGGAATTGCTTAAAAACTGAAATGGCTTCTGACATAGTATTCACAACTTTTAGGTCTTTCTCTTTTGCCGTACGATACAGAGTTCCATCTACATATTAAACAAAACACTATTAAAAGAAAGGCTGCAAGTGGAATGAGGTTCCTAAATATATATACCTAAATATATATTACATTACTATATGAATATTCAAAATGAATTGACAAAAGTGTTTTATGATCAATATGTACTCACTGTACATATTACGTTAGTGGATGCAATATGTACTTGAAAAATGTTTGCAAACTACAAATTGCATTGCATTCAATATGTAGTTTTGGGTATTTTCCCAATGGAAAATACGAAAAAAACGTGAGGAAGCTCTGGTACAAAAAATTAGTAAAGAAATGAGCAAAAACCTAGCTTTTTTCATGTATCTCAGAGATCCGCCAAATAACACAAAAGATTTTACTCACGACAATGAGCCTGAATATATAGTTAAAAAAAAACACCAAAGGATCCATGACATGCCCGATTTTACTATAGCAAGGTCAGGCATTTTATAATTCACTTGCAGATGGCAAAGTAATTAAAAAATACTATTAACGGGTCATTTTGACTTGAGTAAAAGGCATACATTTATGGTTACCATACAGGTGACATCTACCATGCCTTTTATTTGCATCAATGACCCCTAAATAGTAAAAAAGTATTTTTTTATTGCGTTTGCAGATGCACAATGAAGACAAATTGTCGATACATCAATTTCTGAATGTTTTTGTAGATTTTTTAAATACAAATTTTACAGCTTCCTTTGGACTCTAATAAATCATTAGAAATAACTTTTAAAGTATTGATGTTATGGATCTAAAATTTGGGAAAATAAAAAAAGTTTTTTATTCATAGGGGGGCGCTGTTGAGTGCGCGCAAGATGGCCGCCTTCATGTGAGGCTCTCGTCGAGGCGCGACAATCCTTCGACATCGCCGCGGAGGGAGCAATGGCACTGACATGAAACCTAGATTTTTAGGATCCTGAAACCTTGCCGCACACGGAGATGTGCTTATATTTGAAAAAGGCGATCGTATACCAAACTTGGCCTTCCTTACGGTAGGCCCTACCAACAATGGCTGGCGAGAAAGGTGAGGGGGTGTGAGTGAGGGGACCCCGCCGGGGCTGAATACTGGACTCGGGACCCGAGGGTGGCTTGCGGGCTACTGGGTGTCTAGTCCCTGCAGGGGTCAGCGGGGGTGGCTCGGGCTGGAGGGCTCGGGTCCTTCACAGACCTGCGTGGGGCAGGGCGCTTGGGGCTCGTGGGCGCCTCGTGCTGGGGTTTCTGCGGGGCATGGGCGAGCTGCCTTGGGCTGGCGCCTGACCCCGTGGACCCCTTGGGTCCCCCAAATAACGTCGTATATTTCCCTGGCTAAGCCCTGGCGGGGGGCTAAGTTTGTGGCCTCCCCAACCCCCCCACATCTCGAAAAAGAAATCGCCGAAAATATGATGTATGTAGTATTTTTATATTGTGGTGTTATTTGAAAATTTCAATAAATTTAAAAAAAAAAAAAAGTATTTTATTCATTTTTATTACAATGGGAAAAAACACATTTGTCTTTTCACTATGCTGCAGGATCTTGGATTTAAACCCACGTCAGCTCTACCTGCACTTGTTACTGATCCCACTGTACTATATGATAGCAGTAGTAAATCAGGCATTCCAGGGCCCTAGCAAAGACCAATTCTGCCTATTACAATTGGACAAAAAATATTGCTATTGCGACAGTTTCAGGGATTTGAACCCAGGTCAGCTGCATCATGAACCTCTTTAAGTTTTCAATTTACTTTGTATTTCATTTAATTAAAACTTCAATGCAAAACCTAATATATCTCACAGGAAAATAACTGCAATTTCAACATTGATACAGAAATTAAACTTAAATGGAATGTTATCAATGCATTTTGAACTATCAGCAATATATTGTATAAGCTAACCTACCTTTCAATGTAAATTTAGATGCATAACGTTTTAGGTTTAGTCTCTGTGATGCGTTATATCCTTCTGGGAACATGTGGTGATGTAAATATCTGTAAACATCAGTAACCTTTTTCTCAAAGCCAGTCAAGCTGCAAAACAAACAAGAGTTGTTTAAGTAATGTGTAGTTTTCTACTGTAAGTGCTTATGGTTAAAACGGTTGCCATATTTATGCTACACAATGGTAGCTATCAAATTTAAATTTATAAATTTTGTTCAGTATATTTTACTCAGTATCTACATCTCAGCAAAACGGCTGTGTTGTTATATTTTGCAGAACCTTGGAAAGTTAAAACAATATTCTCAGTGTTCCACATATTATGCTCAATTGAAGTTTTCACTTTACTGTACAGTTAATACTATGCTACACTACACAATATATGATGATAATACATTTCATTTAAGATTTTGCAGTGGTTTCAAATCCTCTATTTCACAGCAATGACATAATTTAAATGAATTACAGGAAATAATGCAACGCTGGTAATGTCATTGCATTGCAGAGACTCGTAGCTTTATAATGAGCCATCTTCTGAGTCTCTGGCTGAAACAGAAGCTGGGATAAAGTGACCTCTTTTCATCCCCTTCTAGGAACCCTTCTAAGGGAAACTATTTGTGATCTTTATGGGTCCCAATTTCAACACCTTACAACAGCAATGGTACACGCTGGCAAGGCCTTGAGAAACCATCATGTGCAAAAAGTAAGTCAGAGGTAATTTGTGAATTATGGTGTAATAGTGCCATGTTGTGTTTCTTTTGACATTCACAAAACACTTGTCCTTTGGCACTGTGCTTTATTTCAATGTAACCAGAAGCACTTCATGGCATTATTTCACCATAATTATCAATTAACCACAATCTATTATAAATTTATTGCAATAATTCTAACTATTTAAAGTGACTGTTTAAATAGCCACCACAGTGGCATGTGAATATTCAAAATACCAACTTTTCAAGTGAATCCACCGTATCCGTCAAATCAGGCATTCCATCGTGACCTTCAGATGCCCCTTGTGGCACTGGATTTAACTGATTGTGCAAATCCATGCTTTCTTGCTATTGCTGATACAAAAACATATTGGAAAGACTATTTTAATTTTTTATAATATACAAAGGCAGTTTTATACTTTATAATACAAGGAAGGCAGGAAGGAAGGAAGGAAGGAAGGATAGAAAAAGAAAGAAGGAGAAAAAGAAAGAAAGTGCATTTTACAAGCAGACCATGATTATAATACAAGGAAGGCAGGAAGGAAGGAAGGAAGGAAGGAAGGAAGGAAGGAAGGAAGGAAGGAAGGAAGGAAGGAAGGATAGAAAAAGAAAGAAGGAGAAAAAGAAAGAAAGAAAGTGCATTTTACAAGCAGACCATGATTATAATACAAGGAAGGCAGGAAGGAAGGAAGGAAGGAAGGA
>JASBQH010011154.1:2030-21958 GCA_030264935.1 Desmognathus ochrophaeus | reverse complement strand
CTTCCCGACCGTCCTTTTCTCCTCCCTCTTCGCCTACCTTTCTCCTGTCAGCCTTACATCCCCTCCTCCCTCCCTCCCTCCCTCCCTCCCTCCCTCCCTCCCTCCCACCAATCGAAGCGCCCTGAGCAACTTGGGTGGAACCATGCGGTCTCACGTCTCACTCATATCTACCCCTCCTTTCTTCCTCCCCCCCCCTCTGTCCCTCCCTCTTTCTCTCCTTTCCAGGCGCCTTGAGCGGGAAGAGTGTGACGTTGGTGAAGCTGCCACGGTCGGGTGGGGTGGTTCAGAGAGACACACGCTACCGGCGAGCGACCAGGTAGGGCGGGAGGGAGGGAGGGAGGGAGGGCGGGATGGAAGGCGGGATGGACCGTCGTGCCCGTCACATGTGTTGAGCATTCCTTCTTCTCGTTGTTTCTCGTACACACTCTCGCCCCGGGTCACAGGATGAAGCGCATCCACCAGTATTTCTACGGCCCCGCCATTGGTCCTGGTTCGTGCCCTCCCTCCCTCCCTACGTCCTTTCCTCTGGCCCTCCCTCCTCACTCCTTCCTTCCTCTCAAATGCAACCAAACAGGCACTCCTCCTTCACTGGCACCGGCGGCCCTGGAGCTCGCGTTTGACGACATTACAATACTCAGGATCGGCGACAGGTAGGGAGGGTGGAAGAGAGGGAGGAAAGAGATGTCGAGCTGCGTCAGCCGCCGAACAACTGACCGCCCTCCCTCCTTTCTTCCCCTTCCTGCTTCTCTCCCTCCCTCCCGTCCCACTTTTCTTACCCAGCGGCATTTCCTCCTCCATCGCCCCCCTCGGTGTCGACACCAGGCCTGACCCGCTGGCGCTCCAGGTGGTGGAGCCGCATGCGGTAAGCGAGGAGGGAGGGAGGGAAGAAGGGAAGGAGGGATAGGCAACGAGAGGATGTGCGATCACGTCTTTTGTTTTCTTTCCTTTGTTTTCTCTCTCCCCACTCATTCTTTGCCCTCCCCTCTACCTCCCTCCATCCCTCCTTCCCGACAGGGCCTCCTTCACGCCATCCTCGCTGTCCTCCACGCCCCTTCTTCCTCCTCTTCCTCTCTTTCCACCCTTCGTCGTCAAGCAAACAAAGAGAGGGCAGACGAGGACGAGGACGAGGACGAGGACGAGGATGAAGCGGTGGACCCCGATCTTGTGTTCAGCAACGCCGCCGGCTTTGTTCACGTCACAGGTAGGAAGGGTTGCAGAGTGAGATGGATGGAAGGAGAAGGGGAAGGCGAAGAGTGACGTGAAGTCCAAGTGGGTCTGTCCTGTGGCTAATGTGGACTTCTTGTGCATGTACAGAATATGGAGGATAGGATGGACGGAATACACGCCGTCAGTCATTGGACATGCTAAACTAGGCGGGTTGACCCGACAAGCCCTCACCCCTCCAACCTTCTCTTCCTCTATCAACTCTTCTCTCCCATTTCCCCCTGTCTATCTATCACACGCTCAGGTGTAGATGTAGAGCGGAAAAAAATGCGATTTCTGGCGCCGTGTCCAGGGGCATTGCCCAGTCGGTATTTGGTGGTAGGGAGTGTGGTGTGGGTGGAGGAAGGGACGTAGAGGGGGGAGAGGGGGGCCGAGCAAGGAGAGTAGAGAGATCTCTGTGAAGCAAAGCAAATAAATCAGTCCAACGTTGAAGGAGACCGACGTGGTGATAGAGTAGAGTGTTGTTGGTTCCTTTCGGTTCCTTTCATGCCTGACTCACGAGTGGCAGCAGCACGTCATCGATGCGCCCGCCTTCGATTGTATCTACGGGCGACTTGCCAAGATGTAATGTCCCAAAGAGAAAGCCGCGTTGCAATGTAAGTAGAATCAAGAAGAGGGGGTGATCATCCCCTTGGTCAAGCCTTTGCCAAGCGGGAGGCGCAGAATTAATTGGATAGGACCAGTGGCCTGGGGTCTGGTGAAGTGTTGGCCGTATTCTCGGCGGAAAGTTGTCGCGCCCATGAGGACGCCTCATCTCTTCTCTCTCTCGTGACTCGACTAGTATAAAAGATATATTTCCCTCTATACTCTTCACTCATTTGAGAGGGAAACCAACCTGTCAAAGTCTTCCCACAAAAACATATACATAAATAATATAATATAACAAAATAAAAAGGAAAGATATAGAAATAGGGGAAGAGGAGAGATTCCTACGCCCGAGTCTTGAGGCCGAGTTGTGATTTGCTACCATTCCCATCATGTGCTGGCTCTACTCAGTTGTCTTCACGGGACTCGGCGGCACTGTACACTTCTTGCGAACCAGCAGGGCTCTTTCGTATGATCGCCAGCAGCAATGTGACAGACGAGAATTGATTGGAAGGGACAAGGAGGCCACTTCCACATTTCATTCGCACGTGAAAAACGATGGACGCACCATATTTTCTGGCTTCTATGTACAATACTACCGGGAGGAAACAGACCAACATTATTGCTCTGTCAGATGGGAAAGGACAGAGTATTGCTGGGGTGCGGGCTTTGGAAAAGATGAGAAGGATGTGAAGGAACGAAATGAGAGAGCGAGAGATGAAGCGCCCTCACGTATACCTGACAACTAATTGAGCGGAACCACTCTAAGATGATGCCAAGGCCGTCGTAGCAATAGGCGGAGACACTTACGCCAATGTGCGTACACGTAGGCCCTTCCAGTGGTTGAAAGGCCGAGAGCCCGAACGGCTCCCTACTCAAGGCAGTCTGTGACCGGAACCACCGAATGGCGATGGTGGGATCCTTCAATCAGCACTTATACACCCGTAAGAACACATGGATCAACAGCAATTTTCGAAAGCGAAAGCAAACAGATTGAAGGAGTGAAGAAAGGGCAATGCCTGGATCATTTACTCGTTCATCACAGGTTCAATAATGCCGGTATAAATGTGGAAATCACTCAATATCGCTTGAATCCCCTTCTTGATCCTCTCCCTCCAGGATCAGCACCATCACCGCCAAATCCCCTTCCATTTCCACTCTCCCCTCCAAGCCCCCTCCCCCTCGCCCTTCCTCCCCCCCTCCCTCGACCCCGACCCCTCTCCCGATTAACGAACGGGTTGCGGTACAGGTCTCCCCGTTTCTGTTGATGCAATGAGGAAGAGAATTGCTTCATCTCCAATCGCTCTTGGCGCTTTTGGGCTTGTCTCCCCGGCATGGTGGGGCCTGCGAGCCTTTCCTCCGCCGGTGCCTCCTCCAGGAAGAAGTCGTCGGGTTCTGCTGCTGCGGATGATGATGATAAGGACGGTTGTCCTACTGCTGCTGTTATTGTTGCTACTGCTGCTGCTGCAGCTGCTTGATGAGGAGTGGATCCTTTGGCAGTGGTTGAGGAGGTGGAGGCGTTTGCTCGCATATTGCCCCCCCCCACCTCCTCTTCTTCCTCGCCCTCTTCCTCCTCTGACTCATCTTCTTCGCCCGAGGAGGAAGAAGACAATGAGGGGGAAGAGGCTGGAGGGAAGGATCCTAAGCTAAGAGGTGGTGTAGAAGAGACCTTCGCGTTCTCTCTCGCTTTTAGCACCTCTTGCTCCTCTGTCTGACTCTCAGCCGCTTTCTCCTCCTCCTCGTCACTCTCTTCTTCGTCGCTCTCTTCTCCATTTTCCACATCCATCATTTCTTCCTCTTCCCCGTGTTTATCTTTCCCACTCCTTCTCTTCCCTCTATCCCTTCCTTCTCCCTCCTCTCCATCCTCCCCTTTCATCTTTCTTCCCTTCCTCGTCCTCTCCTCTGTTTCCCCCCCATCCTCCACTCCCTTCATGGCCATCACCTTTATCTTCTTCCTTTCGAACCGAGACAGCACCTCCTTCACCCAATCCCTCCCTTCCTCTTCAGCCGCCCTTGCTGCCACCGCTGCCAATCGCCGGGCGCGATCCCGCCTCCTTTTCGTCTTCACATCCTCCTCCCCCCCTTCCTCCTCCCCGCCCTCTTTCCGTCCTTCCAAGGTCACAGCCACGTATTTCTCAACTTTCGGGTAGAACACAACGAGCTCCAAGTCCTGCTTTACTGTTTCTAGTTTTGATCTTGCTGCTGCTGCTGCTGCTGCTGCTGCTGCTGCTGCTGCTGAGGCTGCTGCTAAGGCTGCGGGAGAGGAGGGAGTTGCAGTGGCCTTGCCTCCCCTCTTTTTCGAGGAATCGGAGGCAGAGAGAAAAGGCTCATTGACCGTCATTGCTGCTGCTGCTGCTATTGCTGCTGCTGCTGCCCTGTCATTCTCTTTCAAGGCAGCCTGGTACCGACGGACGAGCTTGCGGGTCTCAAAAAAACGAATTTTCCGGTACCGGAGGGCGTTCTTTCGTTCAATATCTTGTTGTTCCCTCTGACTAAGCCGGGCCTGCAAGGTCAAAAGTCGCTGTTCGAGTGTGGTGCTGCAGCTGTCGTCTTTGTCCTGGTCCTTGGAAATGGTAGCAAGGGAGTGAAAGGATGGAGTGGGGAGGGATGGTGAGGGGAGGGGACGAACCAGATACCTTGGACTTTCATTCAAAAGATAATGGTGTATGTACAACCATCCTCATCCACATTATCGAAGTAACGCTTCAATACATCCAATAAACCCAGCTCACACCGCATCACATTCGTACCCGCCTTTCGCCGTCGCTTGCACCTCTTCCTTCACCTCCCGCCCCTTGCTTTTGTAAACGCCGCTGCAGGCTTCGAATTTGATTCTTGATGGACGGGTGCTTCTTCCTTTTCATGCCAGCTAAACGCCCACCGGGACGAGGGGGGCGACGACCGTGGGGTGGTGAAGCCTTGGGTTTGGCCATGGCTAGCTGCTTTTTAATGGAGTCTATGTAGGGTGCGAGTGTGTGCTTTTGCTTGCCTGTGTATGGAGGGTAATAGGAAATTGGGAAGAGTAAGATCCACGTAATTTCCAAACCAGTGCGCAAGGAAGGCAGTCTCAGTGAGTTTTGCCGTAAGTTGTCAAGAATTGCTTTCCTTCCCACAGCCAGCCACACACAGGGCTTTCTTCCTTTGCTCTCCTCCTGCCGTTGATATGACCGGGAGGTTTGGGGAGAAAAAAATGGGCTGCGATTATTTGGCTTATGCCCCCTCCAAAAAAGGAGCAACAGGCGCGTACTTAGAATGGCCAGTCTTTGTTCTTGTGTCTGTCGATACTGTTACCTATATGTGTACATCTTACGATTATCGCATGAGCGTCTCCCAACACAAGTTACAGAGCTTCCGAAGCACCCAGAGAGTCGCGCCATAGCCGTTCCCCTCCAACTTCGTCGCGTGGCAGAATGTGCCGTGTTTGGCAAGGCAACACATCCTCAGATGGAATTAAATTATAATAATGCTGGTGGTCTGCCTTGTCTTAGCCCTAACTCCGCCCCTCCTGTCTCACCCTCTTCCACGCAAGTCCAAGAGACTACCCTCTCGCCGTTTGCAGCCTGCAGCAGCGGGCCTCGTTGTGGTCTTCGTTTTCATCTTTACAGCATCCCAATCCATCGTTTAACTCTTTAAAGCGTGTGTCGTACTCAAATTCTAATTACCTTCCGCCATGCCGCTCTACGCCGTCCAAACCATTACAATTGATGAACGCATCCACTCTACAATGACCCGGAACGAGACGATGCCGAGGCAGCGCGTCGTAACATTTCGGAAAGGGTTCTGCCACCTGATGATAGAGGATGGCAGAGAAATCAAAGTGGTAGAGGTAGTTTACTCTTCACAATGACGTGCATCTTTTTGCATTCCTCCACGGGTGGCGAAGATGCGAACAATGCGGTGGCGGACCCCCCATACATAATATACCCGCGAAAACGCCAGTGGCCTGATGCCGGCAGCTTCCCCGTCATGCGGAGGGGCTTATTTTGGTGCTCACATCATGATAGAAGTAAATGCCATCATGTCGGTGGCAAGGCTCGTAATGGTGATTCAAACCCCAAAAAAGTAAAAAGAGCAAAAAATGTACATAACTTTCTGTTTAGTCTGTACGGTTTATATTATTTGTGGTCTTTTTGTTTATATACGCGCTTCGCGCTTTTTGTTGGTTTAGGCTTCTAAGAGGGCTGTATGATGATCTTGGGGGTCAAACTCAATTCTGGGCGCGAAGGATTCTATGCCCACAGATACATAACTCTCTGTATAGTCCGATGTCCGGAAGTAAATTATGATGTTTCATTGATACTTTTTCTCTAGAACACAATCTGGTTTACTTTGTAAATACTTCTTGTTACTCAAATTGGCTGATGGATGCTGGACCTCAGCGCAGGAAACAGTCAAAGCGGCTATCTCTTCTGCCTTACTTTTCGGAATATGAGTCTTTTCGAACAAATCTGCTTCTCCACCGGCCTTTGAGTCACCTCATTAAAGATGGCAAGATGAGGCTCTCTCAGAATCGCATCCTCTGCCTTTACTGGTCCCTACTTCCAAGAAAGAACCCTGCAAAACAATCGTTTCGCCGTCGCTGCACTCAAAATCAAGCCACTGTCATAGCAGTCCCATTTTTACACATTTTTTCCACATTTATCCTCCATTAAGCGTGTCTCTTTCAAGTCCCCACCACCGAAGACGAATTTCCCTCTTTTTTGTCCATTTACAACTCGACCAGCACCTTCCGCGGTGACACGAGATGGGCGACATTGATTCTAGCACGCAGCAGGGAATAAAGTTCGAGTCCGATGATTGGAATTGGCGATATGGTTAAAGAAGGGATCAGGTCAAGCATCCATCAGCCAATGTGATCAATAATTATATGTACCTGTACAACCCCTCTTTGATCCTAAACCAACAAAAAGCGCGAAGCGCGTAATTCATACAAAAACACGACTATCGATAGCCAATTTGAGTGATGAGCCATTTGAGCAATAATAAGTATTTGAAAAGTGACCCAAGTAACTGGCGTTATGGTTAAAGGACCAAAACTCTGGGAACCAAAAGCCTTGGCCATGGGAACCAAAACCCTCAGCCTTGGCCACAAGCCTTGACCTTTGGGAACCAAACGCCTTAGCCATCATCACATGGGAATCAAACTTCCTGGCAACCCATATTTCACTCCTGAACCATCAAAGCGCGAAGCGTGGTAATCAATACAAAAACACCAAAAATAACATAAATCGTACGAACTATACAGAAAGTTATGTAAGTTTTTTTGCTATTTTTACTTTTTTGGGTTTAAATCACCATTAAGAGCCTTGTCACCGGCATAGTGATATCTCCTTCTATCATATTTTGAGCACCAAAAGAAGCCCGCCCCGCATGACGGTGAAGCTGCCGGCATCAGGCCACTGGCGTTTTCGCGGGACGATGACGCCATCCCGCTCTAAACAAGCCGCTCCTTTGGCTGTCGGTCATCCCGCGCCAAAGAGTGGGACTGACGCCGGCAGCTTCCCCGTCATGCGGGGCGGGCTTCTTTTGGTGCTCAAAATATGATAGAAGGAGATATCACTATGCCGGTGACATGGCTCGTAATGGTGATTAAAACCCCAAAAAAGTAAAAAGAGCAAAAAACTTACGCAACTTTCTGTATAGTCCGTATCACATCCTTCGATTCTCAAACTGTCATAAATCCTGGACATAAAGCAACAATGAATCATTGGAATGCACCGATATGATGACATGGTATTCATAGACAGAAAGCTGGCTGGAACCATACTCAGAAAGCTGGTTGGAGCGCATGCCCTTCAATGGAAGCCATTGCCATCGTGGACAAGTTTCACCAGTGGAAACGGTTTGTTCGTAGCCGTTTCCAATATCAGGACCTGGCAGATCGTTCGGATAGCGTTTGACAACTGGAAAGCCGCAAGAATCTAAACTGGCAACGATGTGCAGGTCATAGATTACGATCTTGGTCGCACCTGTCGTGCCTGAGAGATCTTTTCATGAGTCGAATTGGTTCAACAAACGCGACCGAGTCATTAAATGTTAAAATTTCTCAGGCACTCACGACTCTTCGGATCCAGGGTATATTTTAGTCCAGACAAGTCTATTATAAAGCGAAGAATGAAGAGACCAGAGGAACTCAAGCTTTACTCTTTGAAGATAAACATTTCCCTGGAATTGTCAGGAATTCGTGCCGATCGCCCGAATCCTGACGAGTCTCGAAGAGTATATATGCGAAATTTTAGAAAACAATAAGCTTGGTTCGTTTATATTTTAAGTTGTGCGCTTTGATATGGCAAGGTTGGTTGGGGTCGACTCGAGGATCCGGACTTGCTTCTGAAGGATGGCTTTGGACTCTTCCGTGTAGGCCTGTCGGTTCATCTCAAGAAATTTTACGCTCTTATTTAAACGAGCTTCGTCATTTTGCGGCAGATGGTGAGGGAGGTGGCGGAGGGCATCCTTATTAATCTCTTGCAGAGATGATACGGAGTCCAAGATAGAAGATGGATAAGGTAGAAGAGGAAAAAGAAGAGGACGAGACAGAAGGCGGCACGGTAGGCGAGATGGGACGAGCCGTATGCCGGAAGAGGGCAGGATGCATGCTTGTAAGGGGAGTATGACTTTGGATAGGATAAGGAATGAGCATTATTGTGAAGGCATTAATGCAATGAGGATTATGCATGCGCAGCTCTTGTGAAGGATAGAGGGAGGGCTGATATTTTATTTTGGGGAAGCATGAAAAAGAAAGGCGCAGTAACGGACTGAAAAGTGCCGATGGGATGAGGAGGTTGAGGTGGCGCCGGCATATTGATGGTGTCAAGGGGTCTTTGGAAAGAGCAACCTTCGCTGTCAAAGCTCTTCCTTATCGACGAAATGCTTGAGTTCAAGATTTAAGTGTACGGCATTACGTGTTTGCGTCGTGTGCTTAACTTTCCCCTTGTCGGTTTTACGTACTCAGAGCAACAGCTGAGGCAGCAGTGTGTCGAGATCCATTCATCCACATAGTGACATACCCTCGTGCTCTTCCAGACCTTCAAACGTTAAGCAGATAGGCTGAAGAAGCCTGCTTAGCTTACTTCGGGGCATCGCTCTCTGTGCTTTTCGGCTCTTATCTGCACAAGAAGGGCGTAGACAACATGTTAAAGCAAGTAGACATATTCAATCGAAGGAAATGGTGCCGCAACCTTGTCTACAAAAGAAAAATGGGTTTCACCTCCATCTCATTTCAGCGCTTGTGAAATGTTTATTTCTCATTTCGGCCTTTCATGTCCTACCTAGGCACGCCCTCTCCTCCTTCTCCTTGCTACGTAGTAATACCCCCCCATCCCCATAACCCCCTGACCATCCACCCTCTCTTTATGATCTAATTTCATTCAGCGCCACCCAAAAAAACTGCAAATAGCGACCCATAGCAGGAACCACCACGGGCGTTCAACCACTGGCGTCTTGAGCAAGTCCGAGTCGTTGATAGCAAAGCCCTCTGGGCTCATCACCCCCCTTCCTCCTTGCCTCCCCCCTCGTCCCAGCGACCCCCGGCGTTGACGCAATAGATTTTCTTGTGGTTGATGTTTGTGCGGGGACAAGACGGAAGCATTCCCTCGGTCTGCCCGCCGGACGACTTCTACCCCTCCCAGCGGGCCGATGGCCACCCCTAACCGTCGAATTACATCAGGCGTCACACGTTGCACAGCAAGCAACAGCCCACTACTACTACTGTTGCTGCTGCTTCTGCTGCCTTGAGGGGCCTCGGTGTGAAGTAAGGTCCCGTTTTGGGCCACGGCCTTCTCCGCTTGGGCGCGCGTGGAGTACCTGGGAACGAGAACGAAGGAGGGGGGGAGGACGGGAGGGAATGAAGAAAGAATCAGGAGGAAAGGAGCAGGTAACTAAGTGCTCCCCGCAGGCTCTCCAACCAGTCATACATTTATTCCCCATTCCCCGCCTTATCTGTTGCACACGCACTTGAGCAGTAGCCAGTTGCCCTCCGCCACGGTCTCCTGAAGGCTCCCAAAAAGGGCGAACTGATTCATGACGGCCTCGCGGAGCTAAGGAGAGGGTGAGGGAGGAGCGAAGGAAGGAGAGAAGAAATGAGGGATAAATTGAGTCAATTTCTACGAATAAGAGTCTTCAGGCTGCTTGGGAATCTTGCCATCCTTGTTCTTCCTTCCTCTCTCCCTCCCTCCCTCACCTCTCTCGGGAAGCCAAAGACTAGTACCCAGCTCGCCCAGGCCGCTTGACCCGCCGTGGCGCCCCACCTGAATCAATGTGATTAGAGCGATGATTAGAATGATAGCAATGGTGGTGGGGGTGGGGGTGGGTGGTGGTGATAGCGTCATGACATTTAGAATTATAACAAACAAACATACACACACACACACACAACCACACAAACCACACAAACCACACACACACACGCACACACACACATATATATATGTGTAGATAGATAGTAAAAGGATGGCAAGGTATGCTACGGTCCTGCCTTCCCTCCCTTCCTTCCTCCTCCTCTCTCCTCGCCAGCATGACCATCTCCACATCCGAATTTTTCGTGCCTCCCTAATTCTCTCCGTTCCTCCTTCCCTCATTTCCTCCGCACCTGGACGCGTCATGGTCGGGTTCTCTCACTGAGGCCAACTGCTGCTGCTGCGGCTGCTGCGAGGAAAGGCGGGAGTTCCTGGGGGAGCGGAGGGGGAAGGGAGGGAGGAAGGAAGACAAGGAGGTCTTATTAGCGGTCACCTGGTGCACTTCTGCAAGACGACACTCACTTCTCTTTCCCTCCCTCCCTCCCTCCCTCCCTTCCTCCCTCCCTACCTATTGGCGTCATGTTCGTCCAAATCCATCAACGAGCTTGTCGGAGGAGGACCGTCATCGTAGAACCCACCCCCCAGCCCACCCGCAGTAGCAGCAGCAGCAGCAGAAGCAGCGTGATCGGAGGAGGAGGAGAATCCGCGGTGAGGGGAATGGGGTGCAAGGCCTGAGTCGTTTATAGTAGGTATGCCTCAGTCAGTATATATATATATATATATGCGTAGTCGTTTATACTACCACCTACTACTTCCTCATATTCAGATTCCTTCCTTCGCCGTCTTAAGTCTTGTTTCCTTCCCGGGACGTATTAGATATGCCTCAGTCAGTCAGTGGTGTCGTGTATATCAGGTATGCCCCAACTAGTGGTGCTATCTTCCCTCCCTCCTTCCCTCCCTCCTTCCCTCCCCCTTCCACTTGATACGCGTCCCTTCCCTTTCCTCCCTCCTTCCTTCCCTACCTCCTCCCCTCTTTCCTTTCCTGCTCTCTTACCGTCCATCCCTCCGTCGATCCCGATCTCCTCCCCTCCTGCCGGGAGCATCAAGGGCTGTAGCTGCTGCTGCTGCTGCTGCTGTTGCTGCTGCCGGGTCTTGCGGGAGGTCAGGCCGCGGGAAAACGATTGATCGACAACGCCGTGCCTTGAGAAGGGAGGAGATAGAGGGAAGGAGGGAGGGAGGGAGAGGGGGAGGGTCGTCATGCCAATAAATCATACTCGCCACCAACTGCGAAGACGAAGATCCGCATGCCCTCCCTCCCTCCCTCCCTCCCTCCTTCCCTTCCCACCTACCTAGAGCGGACCAAGCCCCTGGAGGGAGAAGGAGGAGCCATCGGCCCTGCTTGATAGGGGTAGCCTGCGTTCAAGGAATCAGAGGGAGGGAGCGAAGGAGGAAGCGGATGGGGGGGGGTATATGTGAAGAGTTGAGCCATGTCTCTTCTCTTCTTCTCGGGACTCGTCTTCTCAGCTTGTGTCTGTCCTTCCATCCCTTTCTCCCTCTTTCCTTCCCCCTTTTATTCCTTCCCCACCTACCCGGAGAAGGCGGGCTATGCATGTAGCCACCCTGCTGGTACTGGAACTGCTGCTGGTGCTGGTGCTGTTGGTAATAGTGCGGAGAGCCACCCGCCGCAAGGTCAGGGGGATTCCCTGCCCCTACGCCGTAGGATGGCTCGCTGTATGGGGAAAAGAGGGAAGGAGAGAAATCAGTGAGCAAGATGGGGTGCACTTGACTCCATACACACATACGCTACACAGAACATGTCCTCCTCCCCCCTCACTTCCTCCCTCTTTCCAAAACCTCCCTCTCTCATTCGTACCGAAAAGAGGCTCGTGGCGGGGACGAGTGATACATCCCTCCTGCTCCTGCTCCTGCTCCTGCTCCTGCTCCTCCGCCGCCTGACGACCGCTGCCGACCCAGCACTCCTCCTGCTCCTCCTCCTCCATAGGCCGCCGCACCGTAGGGAGAGGCGAAGTGCCCGTTGCCGTGAGGGTCTATGCCGGGGGAGAGGAGGGACTCTGGCTGGCGCTTAAAGGGAAGGAGCGAGGAGACAATGAAAAAACGTGCGTCATTAATACAACCACCATGACCCACTAAGCTATAGAGGAAGGCCTGAAAATTATTCTCCCTGTCATCACTACGTGTACAGCCTACTCCGGGAATCTTCCACATTCTCCTCTTACCTCCTCCGTATGCACCCCCCCGCGATAGTACGCGCCAGACGGTTGCGGGGAACGGTACGCGTCATGGTACCTGCGCGTGGTGGAAAGAGGGAGGGAGGGAGGGAAACCTTGGTGAGACGGTGGTGGAGGCAACCAACCAAATGCGGGCGTGACTTGTGACTTACATGTCTTCTGGGTGTGCTTGGACGGACTTGACGTGCTACCCAGCCACCTAACTTCTGTACCTGTGCTTGTGTCGTGTGGTTTGAGTGTGCTGGTTGCTGATAGTTACGTAGCAGTGGAAGAATGATGGTAATGAAAGCGAGGGAGGGCACGAAGCGAAGTGCCGAGCCAATCAAGCCACCGCAAGGGCCTTGACGCCCGCCAGCAGCCCGTCCGAAAACTACGATCGTGCGGCACATTTATCTGCGTGCATGGTTACTCGTGCCTGCTGTCGGTGGGATGCTGGCTGGTCGCAAACCTGAGGAGACGAAAAAGAAGCATGATGGGGATGAGGAGGCGGTCGCGTTGGCGAGACAGCGGAGGCGTAACGAGACTTGTCCAATTACTCTTCGTTATTCACATTTAGTTCGTTAAATGCGGACTATACCACACGTTACATTCACGACAGGACAATCAAGAGAGATTCTCTTGATCCAAAACCACTGCCTTCAGTCCTCGTAGCCCTAACTCTTCTCTCAATCCCGCCCATCTCCCCCAAGCGTAACGACCCGAAAATGAAGCTGCACTTCGTCTACGGCTCGCTCATGTCGCCCGAGGTCCTCAAGGAGCTTCTAGATCGTGTTCCAGTGTTGGTACCGGGCACATTGGCAGGGTATCGACGGTGGCGGGTGCCGGACCAAGGTGCGTTTGAGGGGAGGTAGGGAGGTACAGAGGGGCAGATACGGAGGGGCAGGTACTGAGGGGAAAAGACGGGCATCTTTCACAACAGCAAACGTCGGAATAATATTTTTGGGGTATACTGCAGTGAGTAAGGACAGTAACCATACATTGAAGCTAGATTGATGATCACTTACTCACTTATTCCTGCTTCCTGCTCCGTCCCTCTCACGCCTCTCTTGCCGTCCCCCTCCACGCGGCAGTTTATCCGGGCATCCTTCCCGACCCGTCGAAGAACGTGGAGGGGTTCCTCGTAAAAGAATTGCTGGACTCGGAGGTGGTACGTCGTGTCGAAATCAAATGGGCAGATAGGTGGAAGACATGAAATGGGTAGGGCGCATTATCCGATGTGCATTCGAATATCCCTCTATTTCCTCCCTCCCTCCCTCCCTCCTTCCTTCTCTGACAGCAAATTTTCGACGCCTTTGAAGGGGACGACTACATTAAGACCGCCACCAAGATAACTGTCTCGGCAGCCTCGCCGCATTTGCCCGTGGGTGAGCACGAGGCATGGGTGTACGTCTGGTACGTTTTTATTTGTGTCTCTATGTCGCGTGTCGGTGCTACGGCCATCATGGCGCAATCTACTGGGCCACGTTTCCTTGAGCTCTTCTGTGTCTCCATGTTTTGTCTTTTCCTTTTATATCTTCATCACGTGACACTGATTGTGCAGAGTCTCTGAGGGGGTTCAGCTAAGCCGTCGTAGTGTGCCTCTTCCCACGCCCCTCCTCCGTCCCCTTTCCATGAAGCCAAGCAGTAGCAGTGCACCCCATCCACATATTAATCCCTCTTTCCCTTTCTCTTCTCCTTGATCTCACACAGGAAACCTGTGCCGGGGCAGCCCCTTGTGGAGGACTGGAGCTATGATGAAACTTTTTTACCGCACTTGAAGCCCTACTTAGAGATGTCAAGAGAATTCAGAGAATCCCTCACGCACATTCCACGCCCTTAGAACATTCCACGTCCTTAGACAGGGGATATGAGGAGGGATGGGGGGAGTGATGGAGGGAGAGAGGGTGTGATATGAGACTAAGATTATTGTGATATGAGATAAAGAGGGCGAATACAGATTTGTGATCATGAAAATGAATAATCAAGTAGACAAAATATTATGAAGGGCAAAAAGTTGTTCGGGAGAAAGAAGAAATGAGCAAGAATTGACAGGAAGGATGGACGAGGCTGCTGGACGATGTGCTGCTTTTGCATTGCGAGTCAAAATATGTACGTGCCCGTGGAAAAAGGGTTGAAGAGGTTTCTACGTTTTCCGGACCGGCGTCTCGCCTCGGGGTCCTGTCCATTGCGAGACTCCAGTAACCATGACATGCCCAGGCTAGAAATACGGTCCCTTGACTCAATGCGCCAAGGCGAGATCGAGATTTTGGGATAGAAACATCTTATGTATGCCGCACCACTCGCCGACGTATCGTAGGATGGGTTCCTTCTTTTATACGACCACCGCCGCTCCCAATTCACACACACACACGCGCACACACACCTGCACACTAAAAAGTGTAAAGTGCACAACGACAGATTCAATAAGCATGCCACCACCACTGAGCGCCTGTACGTCGTAAGCCATCCTCTTCCCGGATACTCCAGTTATCATCCCTGTCTGGCGATGATGCTTCTGCGCCTATCCTGCTGCAGCTTCCTCCTTGTCGCCCTCCTCCGGGTCATCGACACACTCGCCACTGACACGCTGCATGAGACCTTGCGCGTCCGTCGCGTGGGCCGAGGGAAGAACCGGATCTTGCTGCAGGTAGTGCCATACTCCTTTGGCCCTCTATATCCTCCTCCCTCTCTCCTTTCCCCTTCCCTCCTCTTACGCCCATCGCACCTTTTATCCATGCAGCGTCTTACCAAGGCCCCCTCCATGCTTTGTAGTATATATTATTGTTTTGCCAATAGACACTTGTCAGCACCTTCGTCAACCTTCCTTACATCCATCGTCCATCTCGTCTTTCCCTCCTTCCCTCCTTTCCTCTCCCTCTCTCCCTCCCTCCCCTTTGACAGGCCTCCTTTAACCTCACCTGGCATTTCAACCCCGATGATCTACATTCCTGCCCTCCCTTGTCCCCCTTCTGTGCCCCTGATTTATTCCCAGCATCCCTGGCCCTCCTCCTTCATCGTCACGACGTCCAGACTCTCCATCTCCGTCTCTCCAACGGCCCCTGGGATCGGACCGCCTGGGGCTCCCTCCCTCTCTCCCTTCCCCCCTCCTTCCCTCCCTCCTACGGATCCGAGGTCTGGGGTCGACTGCATGCCCCTCTCCGTCCTTCCACCACCACTGCCTCCGCGGACGATAGCAACAGCAGCAGCAACAACAGCAACAGCAGCAGCAGCAGCAATAAAGAAGGGAATAAGCAATGGCGGGCCTTGCTGAATGACTTGGGGGCTCTCTTCCACCTCCCTCTAGGTCAAGTCGGGGCCGAGGCAGCGGGGGAGGGAGGGAGGGAGGGAGGGTCAGCGGCAGTGATTGGTGGCGTGGGTGGTATCATCCGCCCCCCTGCTTTTTTCCTCCCTGAGGTGGAGGGAGGGAAGGACGATGGGGGGGAAGGAGGGTTTGTACTTCTCTCTCGCAACGGCAGTTCGAAACAAGGAAATGAAAGCGGGGAAAGCTTTATCTCCTCATCCTCGTCCTCGTCCTCGTCCTCGTCCCCCTCTTTTTCCACCACCACCACCAGCAACGTTTTCTACGGCCACCTGCCCTCCCCTGCTCCTCTCTGCATCGACACCCTCTCCCACCCCTTATTTCACTCATTTCTCTCTCCCTGCTCCTCCTCGTCCTCCCCCTCGTCTTCATCCCCTTCGTCCTTCCGGAAGACTCCGGGTCAAGGAGGGAGGGAGGGAGGGAGGGGTGGAGGGGTAGCGTCATTTTTAGCGGGGCTCAGCCCGAGGGAGAGAGCCTTGCTGCAAGCCGATCATTTGTCATATGGTATGAGCTTGAGGAGAGTGTGCGGGTAGGTGGAGGGAGGGAGGGAGGGAGGGAGGGAGGGAAAATATTTATTCGAGAGTGGTCAGGTGGATGGAAGGGAAAGGGAAAGAGGGAGGAAGGGAGGGAGAGGAAAAGAGAAAGGAGATGATATGTACACTTCTTCTCACATTCTGCAATCTCCCTCTTTTCACAGGGGCCTAGACAGGGAGAGTAGGAGCTGCCTATCTCCCTCCCTTCAGCTGCAGCAGACTTTCACCGTCCTCTTGCCATTTGGACGCGACGAGGAGGAGGAGGAGGAGGAGGGAGAGAGGGAGGGAGGGAGGAGAAGGAGTCTCCACACCCATCACTACCAGCAGGAGCAGTTGCGTGGTATTTCTTATCCCCCCCTCACGGCCTGTTCCCTCGCCGCCTCCTCCACCCTCTTCCTCCCTCCCTCCCTCCCTCCCTCCCTTCTCCCCTTCCCCACGGAGGGTTTCGTCATCCAGCGCGAGGAAGACAAGGAGGAGGGAAGGAGGGAGGGAGGAAAGGAGGCAGGGCAGTACGTCTCAGTGGATCGGAGTAGGGGAAAGAAGGGTTTGAGGAAGGGCGTGATGAGGACGTGGCTACAAAATCACCATCCGAAGGAGACCCTGCAAGCGACGGTGGGAGAGGAGAGAGAGAGGGAGGGAGGAAGGGAGGAAGGGAGGGAAAGGCCGCTATCTCTGAGCATCCCTATACTGCTGGTCGAAACGATCGCACTCACTTGCCTTTCCTCCCCCCGTGCCTCCCTCCCTCCCTCCCTCCCTCCCTCCCTCCCTTCCTCAGATCATGGAGACTATTCCCTACTTCCTTGTTCCGTCCCTCCCCTATTCCCTCCAACTCGAGACCCGGCCCGCCAAGGCCACCCCTCCTTCCCTCGTGCCCTCCTTCCCTTGCCCCTCCAACTCCTCCCTTTCTTCCCCCTCGCCCTCCCTCCTCTCCTTCTCCTGGGAGCCCAGTCGGACCGAGGAGCCCTCTCTTCTCATCTACACGGTCTCCCTCCCTCCCTCCCTCCCTCCCTCCCTCCTCCTTGTTTCTTGGCACTTCTCCCTCCGCTTTTTGGCCTTTGAGAGTTTCCCGCCCAACCCCATGCGAGGCTTGGAAATCCCTCCCCTCGTAGTATGGGTGGAGGGAGGGAAGGAGGGAGGGCTAATGGGGGGGAGGGCGGGCGGGAGGGAGGGAGGGTTGTTGATCGACGTCCCCACACCAGACTTCTCGATGCCGTTTAATGTGATCACATTAACGTGCACCGTGGTGGCTTTCTTTTATGGGAGTATGATGGGGGTGGTGGTGAGGAAGGGGAGGAGGAGGAGGAGGAGGAAGAAGAAGGGAGGGCAGGAAGGGTGGAAAGAGCGGGTGGGGCGGTGGTGGAAGAGGAGAAGGAAGGGTGAGGAGGAATGGCAGGAAGAGCCAAGCGAGACATAGGCGCGGAGGAAAAAATGAAATAAAATATGCATGCGAGTACGACCCGATTCTATTGATTTTCTAACCTCCCTATCCTCAAGGTCTTCAGCTAGGTCTGTTGCACCAGTATGGCGTGGGATTGAAGCAAGACTTTCACCTGGCCAAACGAGAAGGCATGATTTCCACAACCACTCATCACATTGATCTTACTTGCAAGAGTTGTAAACGAATATCGAGAATGCAAGGCGACATTCTCCACCGCACTCGTAGCAAGTTTCTCATCTATATGACGCATATCACTCCAGAGATAAGAGGGTACACACACGCCCCTTCTCCTGACTATCATCCACCCTCTTCCTTCTCATCTGAGGAGGATGCGAGTTGGCGTGATGCCTGGTCCATGGCGGCGAAAACGACCTGGCCCTTCGTGGCTTGTGTCATGTGTCCTGCCCGGCCCGTCGGACAGAATGCAGAGTGAGCCATACGAAAAGGAAGTAAAATGTGGTGATTATTGTTTGTGAAACCTCCTGCATGGGAGCGTAGGGAACGGGCTTCGAAAAAGGGAGTGGCTTCGAAGAGGTCACTGTAAAAACATATGGTCTGCTAAACCAGCAAAAGTAGTGCCTCCACCTGACCCAATTTGGTACGTGGTTGCCCTCCCGGCTCCGTTGTCATCATACTCACTAATTTAGACTCACACAAAGGGACACGAATGTGGCCGTTTCATTACAGCCGCGACGCCATCACTTGTTCACGTCGACCTCCCCTTGTCTCCCCCCACTCCACCACCACATTTTTGTGTCCTTTCCCATTCACTCTCTGTCCCAATATCCATCTTACTCATTTATATTTACAGCTTACCTCAAAATGCAGCACCTGGAGGAAGACGGCGAGTTAGCCCGGATGCTTGCCGAACAGGAAGCGTTCCTAGCGTCCCAAGAAGCACCGGCCGCAAAAGTAGTGCGGCGGCAGGAGGGCGACAATGGTACGTATGGGGAGAGGCATTAAAGGCGTCGGAATATGAACAGGGTGGCGGCAGGGTGGGTTAAAAAACAACGGCTCGATGCGCAAACCACAGGCTTTCCCAATTTAACGTGACTACCTCCCTAACATCATCGCGCAGGAACTGAAGCAGCAGCAGCGGCCTCCAACCAGCCACTGCAGCAGCAGCAGCCAGCAGCACCACTATTGTCAGAGCCCTCAGAGCCCTCATTGCCAGTTTTGATCGGCTCAGTGGTGGAAAAGACGGGGAAAGGTATTGCTTTGAAGGAGGGGCCGAAGGGGGCGAAGGGGAGGGGGGGACTGGAGGCGACGCGCACCTTCTGACGTTTTTACCAGCCGTGTCAATGCTCACAAGCCTCTCATTTCGATTTCTTCAATTTCTAATTTTCAGTGACTTGCCTGCCGTTGCCATTAAAGATTGGAGGAGGTGTGCGTGGCTTCCCTAAGGCATTGCCACGAAAGGAGACGGCACCAGGACCTGCTCCAGGAGGGAGGGAGAGAGGCATGGGTCCCACTAAAAGCATGGCACCACCAGCATCATATATTACGTCTGACACGAGGAATGCGAATAAAAGCGAAGTAGGGGAGGGCAAGGAGGAGGAGGAGGAAGTGGAGGAGAAGGAAGTAGAGGGGTTGGAGGGGGAGAGGGCACGTATGGAGGTAGGTCTCTCTCTGCTCTTGTCGTTCCAATTAAATCACACGGAAGGAAATGCCCTCTCTTGGACCTTCCCTTTCATTTGTCTTTCACCTTAGCTGCCTATGTTATTTAATTTAAGATGTATAAATGCGGAGTAGTGATCAATATCAAAGAAGAGGCAGCGTCCCCTCGCTCTGCCACGCCATGACCCATCCCTTCCTCCCTCCCTTCCTTCCTCCCTCCCTCCCTCCAGGCTCAGAATCTGGCACGTCTTTCTCGCATGACTCCCGATCAAGTCGAGGCCGCGACTCGCGAGGCTTTGTCGATCCTCTCGCCTGCTGCCATCGAATTGCTGAGACGGCGGGGACAGGAAAGGTAGGTAGGTAGGGAGGGAGGGAGGGAGGGAGGGAGGGAGGGAGGAATCCTTCGGAACGGATTGGAGGGACATCCAGCGTACTGGCTTGTGGGAGGTCATCGACTACTGCATGCGGACTGCTGGAAGTCGCGTGTCATGGTATGGCGGGGGGCAATATCCTGTGTTATAGCCGGCGGTAGGACAGGGTTACCCTACGAGGCAATGGATGATGTCATGCTGACTGGTGGGAGGCAATCACCTCACTATCTCTCACCAGCCCCCTGTCTTTCACCTGCCGGAATCGATCAACCGACCAACCAACCAACCAACCAACCACTCAATCAATCAATCAATCAATCAATCAATCAATCAATCAATCAATCAATCAATCAATCAATCAATCAATCAATCAATCAAT
>JASBQH010010051.1:0-10339 GCA_030264935.1 Desmognathus ochrophaeus | reverse complement strand
ATAAGACTCCCTCCCTCCCTCCCTCCCTCCCTCCCTCCCTCCCTCCCTCCCTCCTACCCTCAAGAGACGGTCCAAATCGGCGCCCTCCTTCACGTCTCCTTCCCCCCCTTCCTCTCTCCCCTCCTCCAGTAATGTCTGTGCGGTACGAATAGAAACAATGAGTGCTCTGTTGTCCTTCCCCTCATCCCTCCTTTCCCACAATCACTACACCCCTCCCTCCCTCCCTCCCTACCCCCAAGCGGTTGTCAAAAATGAAGGTGAGCTTCACGTCTTGCATCTGAAAGGCCCGCAAGAAGGCCGTGGCTTCCGAGTAGTACCTACGGGAGGGAGGGAGGGAGGGCGGGTGCGTTCGGGCGATACGGCGAGCACAATGCAGAGAGCACCATCCCTTCCCTCCCTCCCTCCCTCCCTCCCTCCCTCCCTCCTTCCCTCCCTCCCTCGATCATTACCATTCATACCCACCCATCCACAGCGCGCACCGCTTCCCGTTACCGTCCCCCTTCCTCCCCCCCTTCTTCCGTCCCGCCTTCCCCTCAAAGGCACGCTCGGCGAGCCACATGATGACGGCATTGCCATCCACAAGAAGGGACTTGCCCGCGAGGGGCTCCCACCCGTATTCTGAGGGAGGGAAAGAGGAAGGGAGGGGTGGGTGGGAAGGATCGGAAAAGATAAGTTTTGGTGGGGAAGTAGAAGGGAGGTAAGATGATAGGGAGAATAGAGTCAGAATGACGGGCTGGAGGGGGTGGAGATGATGGGGAGGGAGGGAGCGAAGGAGGGAGGGAGGGAGGTCGTACTTACCGTACTCCCCCACTGAGGCGCGGCGCTCATCGTCCCATTGGATGCGGCGTTGGAGGAAGGCCAGCAAGCCCTTTACACCCATTTTTGGATCCTGTGTCTACTCTCTCCTTTCTCCCTTATTTTCTTTCCTTTCCTTCCCTTCCTCCTTCCTTTCTTTTCCTTCCTCCTTCCCCTCCGTCGTGCGCTCTAGACCTAGCGTGTTCCGCCTCTCTCTCTTCTTTTCTATTTGGCTTCGAATCCGTTCAGAATTGCTCCCTTTCCCTCTCCCTCCTTTTCGTCTTCTTGTCTTTTCTCTTACTCTTCCTCACTCTCCGCTCCTCTCCTCCTCTGCCCTCTTACTCTTCCTCGATCTCCGCTCCTCTCTTCCTCTATCCTCTTGACAGATCTCAACCCCTCTTGCTCTTCTTTTTAATCTCCTCACACCACCCTGTGTGAGCCCCCCTCTCCCTTTTCTCCCTCTTCTCCCTCCTCCTCACGCAGCCGTTAGAACGCCGGGTACCTTTCTGTATCTATCTACCTATCTATCTATCTATCTTGGCCTTTGCTAGGCTCTGCCTCTTGTTCTTTGTCTCTTGAAACCCACAACAACCACCCACCCACACTTCCCGCTTCCTCTCCCTTTCCCTCCTCTCCTTCGCTATCCTACTCTTCTTGTTTCCCACCTCCCTCAGACCTCTGTTTCTTTCTCCCTGCGCCTCTCTATCTACACTCTATTTAACGCAACGTCTTGCTTCCTCTTTCCTAGGTTGTTTGGAATGGCAATTGCGGTGCTATCCCCTACACCCGCTGCTGCTGCGGCAGCGTTATTCCCTACCCCCGCTGCTGCTGCTGCTGCTGCTGCTGCTGCTGCTGCTACTACTACTACTGCCGCTACTGCTACTGCGGTTGCTAGTGGAACTTGTTCTTGGTGACTTATCACGTGATTCAAAAGTATCTGTAGAGGGGAAGAGGGAAGGAGGGAGGAGGTTAGAGGAGATTTTGATACCAACATAATGTATTACAATACGAGTAAAATTATTTATTATGAACAGTGACTGAAGCGTGCGGTCAAGATCGTGCTCAGATAGCCATAAGCACTCTTTTAGAAGGCCCAATCATGACACCGACGACGACAACGACGACGAATGGCACTAATGGGAGAGGCTGAGACTGCTGTGGGTGGTGCTGCTGCTGCTCGTTCAGTCGCCGCTGCTGGGACCATTGTTGATGTAGCTGCTTATGTAAGTGACAGCGTGGCTAGTACTGCCATATTTGCTGGTGGTGGTGGCAGTTATGCTATTGTTGTTGTGCAACGACAGGGTGTAATATGTTATATGTTCGGGAGAGAGGGGGAGGTCGGGGACATGACAAAAAAAAGGATGGCTCCAGCGCCCCCGACACACGACTCACGCTCCATCAGCAAGCGATGACCTTGGTGTACGCAAGGACTAAGTCTCCATCTGGTAGCACTGTTGGCACGGTCGTAAGCATTTCTGTGTCCGTGGTGATGGTAATAGGTAGGAGAAGAGAGACAAGGGATTGAGAGAGAGAGCGGATAGAGGAGGGATCGCTGACACGACGAAAACAAAAAGTTCGGCATCGCCCACTTCATCGGGGCATGGTATCAAATGAGCTTCCCCTGATAGAGAAGGTAGTTTTATTGCTATCAACTTTCTTTTGGCACATCACATGTCATAGCTTTTGTTGATTTTATTTGCCTTGAAAGATTTCCCCCCCCGGGTGGGTACGCTCCAGCTTTTCCCACATACTCTCTGTTGGAGCGACTCAAGAAGAAAGAGGCATTGTTTCGGTCACATTTTTGCGCACTCATCGTGATTATTTTTTTGCTTTTGTTTCACCGACACTTTTTATATAAAGGTTGGTTGTCGGTAAAGAAAGAGAGTTAGAGGAAGAGGATCTGGCTTTCTGCAAAACAAATATACAAGAAAAAAAAAAGGAAGGATGTCCCGAGTCTTGTTAATTTTGACGTGTTGAATGTGGGTGACTGCCTACTAAGATGGAGTTGTAGGGTTTCGTACGGGTCGTTTCATTTTTGGGGTGCAATATTTTTTTACCTTCCCTTTTCTCTCACCTTCCATGCACGTAATGAATGCTTGTCTGCGTCCATTTTCCACGCAGAAATGAGGAATCTCAAGATTCTTGGTAGACTATACCTAACTAGTGACAATTTAAAGCTGACAGGCCGGTTTAGTGTCTATATGGTGTTAGAACGTATCATGCCCTCCCAATATAGGGACGCAAAGTGCTCCAGCACTTCGAAGCGGGCTGGTTCGGGAAGCCATTGGTCGAGTGGCCTTGTGGGGGTGTCAGCCGGTGCGTGAATTTATTGTAATCAGAGCATGTGAAATGGTGGGAAAGATGGTGAGGTGTACGCAAAATTCAGCGCGAGGAATGTGGCGCCAGTGGCATGTTTGTCGCTCCTGCCCCCCCCGGGCGCGAAGTCTGCAAGCCTTGTTTGTAGCGAGGCCTGTAGTTGCATAAAGACCGATGCCGATGGCGTACCCTACTTTCGACCCCCTCCCGCCGACTTTGTCGAGCATTTTTTGGGGTGCACGCTGCGATCGATACTATAACCAAAGCTTACCTTGGGTGGTCTGGGTTTGCATGTATAAGTGCCCTCCAACTTTCCGCACATGCGACCACTTTATATCCATGCTTTAGTTAACCCGCACTTGTTGCGCATACTCAACCACACATCAACTTGATGGAGATGGCCGAGACAGCCGTCTCAGAGTACGTTGTCCGCTGTTCGTCCCTGTTTCTCTTCCAAGGCTATACAACGCGTCTTCTGATCATGGCATGCACTTTTTCTTCCCTTTCCCCAGAAGCCGTTGGTCGTAGTGTGTCCGCTTAGCTGTGGGCTGCAACGTGCTGTAGAAAGGTTTGAAGGCCGAAAACCGACGGACATATTGAACGCTCACCTTGAAATCTCCGGACTCCAAGCACGAATGAGAGCCATGACGCGGTCATTTGCCGTGGGTGGCGGTAAAAATTGTGCAACATGCACGGGTACACGATAGCTGGTGCACGTACCGACAAAAATCTGCGTGTGTCCTATGGCTGCATCGATGGTGGCGGCTTAGTGGCGGACTTGTTTTTTGCTCCATATTCTGTTCTTGTATCGTGACGCAACTCCGGAGTGGGGGAAGTTTTGGGGAGAATGGGATGATTATTAGTCCACAATCTTACTTGTTACTTCACCCTCAATCCCTATTTAATACAGCACTCGCGGCCATGCGGGAGTCAGACGAAGCAGTCGTTCTGTTGGCGAGCATTTTGCGGCGCACAAGGTAAATAATGGTGGGTTTTTCAGTCCTCTCAGCTCGGCAATCAAATCGCCTTTTCCTCATTCACCGCCCTCTATTTTTACTTGTGTCGTTCCGCGCCGCGCCCCTACCCTCACTCACACAGGGAAGGGCGCACCACGCCTCCTACACAGGAAGACCGAGTTCTGCAGGCCACTGGTGGAGATTGTACGCAGGTAAGAATCATTGTATATGGCCGACCAACTCGAGGGACATATATTCTCTCTAGACTGATCGGACGCATGAACGAATGTATAAATGGACGACATGCACCCATTCTTACAGAGTGCTGGGTCGACATTACCAAAGACGACGAGTAGCGCCCATCATCCGCCTCGAAGAAGGGAAGGAGAAGGGGGAGGAGGGGCAGTCCTTGACACGGAGGAAGGACGAAGTCCGAATACCGGTAAGAGGAATGGAAGGGAGGAGCGAGATAGTGAAAGGTTATGTGTTTGACGTGAGGAGGATGTGAGTTTGATATGACAACAGATAGAGGAAATTTATGATTATGGGTCATGGGGGAGAGGAGGAGGATGAGGAGGAGGAGGAGGGGGAGGAGGAGGGGGATGAGGAGGTTCACCGAAGAATCTTGACTCATTGAAAGAGTTTCACTCTCTCACACACACACACACACACACATTTTCCCGCCCTCCCCTCCTTTTTGCCCCCCCCGCCCTTCCCATGAACCATTTTGATTGGGACATACCCGTATTTCGATAGATGGGGGGGCGGGTGCCGCTACTGTCGCCAGAGCCCATCCTCACGACGGGGAGCAGCAGCAGCAGCAGCAGCAGCAGCAGAAGCAGCAGCGGGATCAGCAGCAGCAGCAGCAGCAGCAGCAGCAGCGCAAGGGAACTCGGCGACCGCGAGCCCGGCCGTTAGACTACGAGGAGGAAGCGAAGAGGAGACATATGCCTGCAGTAACAGCAATAGCGGCAGCAACAGCAACAGCAATAGCAGGAGGAGGAATGGGAGGAGAAGAAGGAGAATGGAGGGAGGGAGAAAACGAAGGAGAGGGGTTGCTGGTGACGAGGTTTAGTGATATGGAGAGTAAAGGGGACAGGTGAGTGTTCATTAATTCTCGTATTTTTTATTTTTTTATTTAATTATTTATTTATTCATTTATTTATTTATTTATTTATTTATTTATTTATTTATTTATTTATTTATTTATTTATTTGATTGCTTTTTCATTTCTAATCCGTTTAGTTATTCGTTTGTCAGGTGCACTGCACGATCTCTTAAAATGTGCTTATCACTGCACAGATGACGCCGTTGTAGGGGTCCGAATCCCTTCTCAACACTCCCTCCCTCCCTCCCTCCCTCGCTTTTATCAAGCCACATGCCCCCACTCCCTCCCTCCTTCTCTCTCTTTCCCTCCCTCCTTCGTCCTGTCCGCCTCCTCAAGCGGGTCACTTGGAAACTTAAATCTTATCCCATCGCCCATACACTTCTCAATACTGCCTCTTTCATGATCCCTCCCTCCCTCTCTCCTTCAGTGTCTGCGCCCGTCCCTGGCACCTCATGGACTACGACAGCGCGCTAATCCGCATGGCCAGACATAATGTCATCACCGCCATAGCCAACCTCATACAAGGAGGAACCATAGACCTCATCAAGGCCCACGATTTCATGTACGTCCCTCCCTCCCTCCCTCCCTCCCTCCCTCCTATCCCGCCTTTCTTTCTTCTTGGTCCAAATCCCTTTCCCCCCCCTCCACTTCGTCCCCTCCTCCCCTCCCTCCCTCCCTCCCTCCCTTCCCAGGTATATGGTCCGATGCTTCTCCAAAAGCACCGGACGAGACGTCAGCTACGGCCTGGGCGAGGTACGTTCCTCCCTCCCTTCCTCCCTCCCTCTCTCTATTCCAATATTGCTGTTGTAGCTACGGATGCGGCTATTTTTACGACTGCGACCGCTTCTCACCCTTCCTTCCGTCCTGCCTCCCGCCCTCGCGCCCTTTTCCACACCTTCCCGATCAGGCCCTGGAGGCCATGCTCTCCTCCTACCCACCCCAGCAGCAGCAGCAGCAGCAGACGCTGCCGGGCTACTCCCTTGTCCATCATACCACCGCAGCTGCTCTCGCCGCCCGCCTGGCCAAAGACGAGACTGCGTGCTACCTCATCAGTAGAGGCGGCTTCGGGAAGCATGTGGTTGAGTGAGTCTTTCCTCCCTCCTTCCCACCCCTCCTCCTCCTCGTCTTACTCTGTGTGTGCATGGATTTACGTGCAATCCCCTCCTCCCTCTTTCCCTCCCACCATTCCACCATTCCACCATTCCTTTCCTCCTCATGTAGGTACGATAGCCAGCATAATTTGAACCAATTCAAAATTCAAAATTCAAAATACAAAATTCAACTCCCAGGTGCAATCCGCGCATGAGCGCTCTCTTCCTCCCTGCCGGTGAGATCCAAGGGCTGGTGCGACAGACAGGCTTGGGCACCTCTGCGTTCTGGGGCAGGTTTGTGTGTGCCGAGTCCCTCTTGCAGTTGCACTCGGCTGTTGCCACAGTCACCCTCGCCCAGGGGAGGAAGTCACAGGTCGACGTGGTGCTGCAGGTAGGGTAGTAGTTCAGCAGGTCCCTCTCCCTCCATCCCTCCCTCCCTTACTTCCTCCCTTACTTCCTCTGAGCAAGAACATGCATGCCGAAACTTGAATTCCCTTTCACCTTCCACCCTTCCCTCCCCCCCGCCCTCCTTCCCGCCCTCCCTCCCTTCCTCCCTCAGTGCAAAACCCTCCAAGGCACCAAAGTACGATGCGTCGCCAGCGTCGGTTTCCATTGCGACTCAGATGTACGTCCTTGCCTCCCTCTCTCCCGTTCTCTCGCCCTCCCTTCCTCCTTTCTTCCCTTCCATACCTTTTGCATGGGTCAGCCTCCTTGCCCCCCACACAGCCCAATCCTTCCCTCCCTCCCTCCCTCCCAACCTTCCTCCCTCCCTCCTTCTCTAGGGCAAGGCGATTCTCATCCTCCGCCTTTGGCCGCTTGTCGCGAGGAGCTTTAGGGTCGACCGGGCCCCTCCCTCCCTCCCTCCCTCGCTCCCTCCCTCCCTCCCTCCCTCCCTCCCTAGTCTGCAGCGGGCGGGGCAGAGTGCGAGTGGAAGCAGCACCAGCAGCGGTGGCGGAGGAAGAGGAAGAGGAGGAGGAGGAGGCGAGGTGTTGGACATCGCCTCACCCTTCGTCTCGCCCTCCCTCCCGCCCTCCGTCAGCCCCCCCTTCCCTTCCCCCCTCCTTCCCTTCGTGTCCTCCTCCACCTCCTCCTCTTCCTCCTCCTCCACCTCCTCCTCCTCCTCCTCCCTACCACATGCAGCAGGAGCAGGAGCAGGAGCAGCGGCAACAGCGGCGATTCCAGCATCAAGAGTGCACTCGACAAACAGCAGCAGCAGCGGCAACAGCGGCAGCAGCAGCAGAGAGGGGAGGACCGACGATGGGGAAGGAGCTACCGGAGGAAGAGAGGGAGGGAGGGAGGGGGGGGCCGGGGGAGGCGCCGTTGCAGCCAGTGCTCCACTGAAACCAACCTCTCTTCCTTCTCCTCCTTCCCTCCCTTCCCACTCCTCCTCCTCCCCCTCACCTTCCTCACATTCCTCATTTACTCGATGTGGAGAAAATGAGCAAGAGGGAGGGAGGAAGGGAGGGAGGGAGGGAGGGAGGGAGGGAGAGGCCGTCGGTAGGCTTGCTGCTGAGGAGACTCCCATTTCTCCCGTTTTCTCCTCCTCCTCCTCCTCCTCCTCTTCCTCCTCCTCCTCCTCTTCCTCCTCCCTTTCATTCCTCCCGCTCAAGAAACGCCACGCGGCCCTCAAGAGACAACATGAGACAGAGGGGGAGGAAGGGAGGGAAGGAGGGCATAGTCGCAGTAGCAGCAGAGGGTTAGCAGGTGCCCTTCCTCCCCCCCTTCCTCCCTCCCTCCTTCCCTCTTCAACCTCCTTCTCCTCTTCCCTTCGGCCTCCTTTTCCTAATCTCCACGGCAGCAACTACCCCTCCATTCTTCCCACCTCCCTTGCTCGTCCCTCAGCCATCTCTCCCGACTCTTTCCCCCTCATTCCTTTCCCCCTTCCCCCCCCCCTTCCTCCTATCGCGGGGACGTTTGCCTCCTCTCCCTTCCTCTCTTCAGTGATGGGGAAGGAAGGGAGGGAAGCATCAGCGGGGGCGCCGGCTCCCCTGCACTTCTCTTCCCTTTTACTCCAGGGAGGGGAGAAGGAGGGAGGGAGGGACGGGTGGACGGCAGGCGCTCCTGCCTGTTATCCTCCTTCCATTCCCTTCCCCCAGTCCCTTTCCGAGTCCATCGTGTCCTCGCAGGGAGGAGGGAGGGAGGCAGGAATGGAGGGAAGGAGGGAGGATCGGAACGAGGAGAGCCTGATGCTGAGCGGTGATGCCAATTCAATCGCCGCGCTGGTCCTGGCGGGAATGCTGCAGCAGGCGAGGACGAGGGAGGAAAGGAGGGAGGGAGGGATGGAGGGAGGGGCAGCGGCAGGTCGACCTCACGAGCTGGCAGGCACACAAGGAATGAGCATTCTCGAATGAGGGAAGGGGGGAGAGAGGGAGAGAGGGAGGGAAGGAAGGTGACCAAACCTGGAAACAAGAGGAGAGAAGCAGTCCCAGAGTGAAAAAAGACGAGGGAGGAGGAGGAGGAGGAGGAGGAGGAGGAGGAGGAGGAGGAGGAGGGGCATGATACCTTCTACCCCTCCTACACTCCTGGCTCGACCGCTTGGTATCGGGATGTGGGAGTCGCCTGGCGGCTGGCGGCCGTTTATACTGGCCGTTACAAGAAGATGATTACAGCGGGGGAAGCAGGGAATGTAAATGTAGAAATCAAGAACAGCATAAGGTAGCAGCAGTGGGTGAGATGGAGAAGAAATGTCACGAAAAAGAATAATTTCATGTTCAAATAACAATGTGAGGGACAAAAAGAAGAAATGTGATATGAGAATTCGAATTTGAATTACAATAAGAAAAGAGAAAGTATTAGAATTGGAATTGGAAGTCAAAGGAAAATAAGCAGCAACACAGCTCTCAAAGGCAGAGTTTGAAGATCGAGAAGGAGAGGAGGAAGAAGAAGGAGGAAGAGGATGAGAAGAGAAAGTAAAAGGGGAAAGGAGGAAAAGGAGAAGAAAGAAGCACCCGGTGCTGTGAACAGTGAAATGTTGTGATGATGTTTGTCGTACGCAAGCAAGGAAATGCTGTGATAATATTTGTCGTATCCAGTCTGAAGATCCGTCTTCAGACGTGCATCTCATCCATATTTAATTTAATTTATTACGGGCTTCCGTCCAATCAACTCACCGACCCACCCTCATGTGCGGGAGAGAAACGCCCTCCCTCGGAATACTTGACATGCATCCCAAATATATATAAATATCACATCCCTTATTTGTATTTATTTGCATAATTACATCTTGTCCACTACACCCCGTGAGCAACGCTACCCAACGGGAGGGAGGAGGGAGGGAGGGAAGGCGGGCTTGCTCACCTAATGATGCCGAGCTTGAGCACGCCTTCGGTTGGCGACTCGAAGGGGGAACGACCGTAGGCAAGGCAGAAGAGGAGGCAGCCCATGGCCCATACGTCCACGCGCGTGTCGATGACTTGGAGGGGCGTTACCTTGGGGAGGGAGGGAGGGAAAGGGTGACGGAAGGTTTTGGGAGGGAAGAAAAAATGGGTGTTGGGATGACGGGCTCGATGCAGCGGGCACGGACGGTGTGGGGGAAATGATAGAAGAAGAGACGAAGAGGGGAGGGAGGGAGGGAAGGGGGATGAGGGAGGGTTAAAAGGAGGGAGAGGCGTATCTGTGTCAGCTCGGGAGGACGGTAAGCCGGCGAGTGCCTTCTCTCCCTTCCATCCCTCCCTCTCTCCCTCCCTTCCTTTTTCTTTCCCTCCCTCCCTCTCTACCTCCCTACCTGTGTCAGCTCGGGAGGACGATAGGCCGGGGAGCATCGGGCCGCGGCCGTTTCTTCCAGAAGGAGTCCTGCGCGTCGATCCGTAACGGTTTGAGTGGCAGGGGAGCAGCAAGATCCGAAGTCCATGAGGAGGGGCTGAAGGAGGGTGGGAGGAAGGGAGGGAGGGCATGGGTTTGGGGGGGGGGAGAAGAAGAGCGGGAAGGTAATACGGGTGTCGGAATGACGGGTTTGAGGAGGTGAAGATGTGATAGGGAAGGAGGGCGGGAGGGAGGGAGGGGGGACGGCAGTTGGGTCACATGCCAGATCTTCCACTGAGGTGGAAAGGGGAGGGAGGGAGGGAGGGAGGGAG
>JASBQH010008947.1:0-10685 GCA_030264935.1 Desmognathus ochrophaeus | reverse complement strand
GATTGATGATGCAGCATGTTATGCATGGTGGAGATGCTGGAACGAGTGGAGATATTGAGTATAACATTTTCCTGACAGAATGGCCATCCCTATCAGGTGCTGTCCAAAAGGCAATACTATCAAATATCTTTAATTACTGAGCCTGACACAATGAGAAAAATGGACACAGTAAACAATTCTTCCCAGCAGGTGGTGCAGTGATTTAAGGTCTAATTCTATATAGTGAAAGTCTGGATAACTCTCACAATCCAATACAAATCTAAACAACTTTGATTTAAAATCTACAGGGGAGACAATAAATAAAAAAGATCTAGCACTTTGGAACCTCCTGACAACAATCCGTTATTGGTGAATCCGGTAAAAGGCCACACCAATTCAAAACCCCTTACGCACTGACTGACAATAATAGTTCCTCATAGTTCAATCTCACAAGCAGCAGGAATACCCTCATCCTACTGAATTGCATCTCAATTTGTATGCATTATTTGATCTTTTGGTCTGTGTTTTTGCACGCGGTTTGGGGTTGCAGGACAGGTTCCTGCTTGTGTATATCCTCATGTGATAGGGTTGGTACGAGGAAGGAAGATGGGAAGGTAATGTTTAGATTACTTACTGGTAATCTTCATTACTCCCATCCAGTACTTCCCAGTCCCAGCCCTCTAATAGTGAGGTAACCACCTCCCCCACAGACCCTTCCCAATGTAAAACTTGTTCCACCCCACCCACCACATAACACTCCCGTCAGATGGCACCTCCCTGTAGTCCCAAGCACCAGAGGAGCTATGGGAACAGGCAACACAGGTGGAAGGGACGGTCTGTGGGATGGGTCAGGGGAGTACCGAACAGTAGTAATGAAGATTGCTGGTAAGTAATCTAACCATTACCCCGTCTTCCTGCCCCATCCCAGCCCTCTAATAGCGAGGATATATCAAAGCCACATCCTGTCCCACAACCCCAAAAAGAGCACACACTCAGAGACCACAAGGCCAAAGAAATGCACACCAATCTAACTTAATAGACAGGACAAACAAAAAACAAAATAACCCAGCATGGCATAGAGGACCTTCAAGGTACAGCAACAGACATGACTTCTGAACCAAAAGAAGCAGACCAGCCCTCACCCACCATCAAACGGTAATGCTGAACAAAGGTGGAAGGCGTGGCCCTGGTAATGGCATTACAAATGTCATGGAAGGTAATTGCCTGAGCAAAGAAAGATGCAACACAGCACAATGAGCCTGAGCCCCAGCTGAGAAGGCAAACCCTGAGAGTCATAAACCACCGAAATGAAAAGAGGAAGGAACCTTAGGAACATGGTCCAAGGCAGGATGCAAAACCACCCAATCAGGAAATAGAGAGAAAGGAGGGCCCATCATTAAAGCACCCAGATCCCCCAAAGAGCAGAAGTAATAGCCACTAAAAACAATACTTTAGCAGAGATAGACAAAGCCCGAAAAGAAACTGATACTAATGGCTCAAAAGGAGAACCCTGCAGACCCTCCAGCACAGGCAAAAAATCCTACAAGGACATCCAGATCCGACATAGGGACGGGACAAATCAAAACTGCACAACAAGCATGAAGCCAAATCTTCCACAGAGGCAATAGACCAAAACTGGTGAAATAACCACAGAGCAGCCAATTGAGAACATAGAGTAGGCAGAGACAAACACAGCAAAATACCATCCTGCAAAAAATCCAAACCCTTAAGAGCAGGACAATCACGAGGAGCCAGGGAATGTCTCAAACACCAGTCAGAAAAAATATCTCAGGACCATCAATAAGACCAAAGAGTAGCCAGACGATGGGAATTCAGAATGTCAGCTACCACCTCCCTGGACTAACCCAATGACATCAACCTGACCCGTTCAAATTCCAAGCTGCAAGGCGAAGCTGAAGAGAACCCTCAGAGCTAGAACTGGAGACAGAAGAGGAGGAGGATCCACCATGGCCCTCCACAGCCAAACCCCGAAGCACCGGGAATCAGGACTGTCAAACCCAAAATGGGGCAATCAAGATGACCAGGGCACAAAACCAACTGACCCGTTCCAGGAATGAATCCAATGGAGGAAAAGTGGACCACACCAGAGACTTTGCATCTAACCCCCAGGTCAAAGGATCCAGAGTTGGAGACACAAACATTGGGGGACAAGATGGCCAACAGGTAGGTGGCACTGTGACGGCGCTCCTGAGATTGACCCCGGGAATCGGCAGTATATCCACGGCATCCCGGGGCTGATCGGGCCATGTGCCGCGGTGAGTATGCTGCTTGAATATGTCATGTGCTCCTGATTTTGTTCGATTTTGTTGTGCTTTTGTTGTATTTTGTCTGTTGTCTGTTGCTCGGTCGCTGCTCTGCTCCTCGCGCCTTGCGCAGCCTCGCCTCGCCCCCGGTCTGGCCGATCACCAGTCGCTTCCCGCCCCCCCTCCCGGTCCATCCGATCACTTGACCGGCGTACTCTCCGGGGTTGAGGGGCCTTCTTGTCCCTCTCCGCTCCCTGACCTTGCCCTTCTCCCACGTCGGCCGAACCCAACTCCACCCCCCCGCATGCCCCCGGCATCCCTCCCCTGCCTTCGTCATGCTCTATCGACGTGGCCGGTCGACCTCTCCTTTGCTGCATGCCTAGTTGTGGGGGGCCGGGCCGCACGCCAGGGGTCTTCGTGGGCTCTTAGGCAGGCGACACGGATTGAACATGAGGCCCACTTGGCTGGTTGGTCGATTGCACATGAGGCCCACTTGGTCGTTTCACTTTCTCTTTTTCCCTCTGTGGGGGGGTGGGTTCGAGTTGTTTCCCACACCACCCTGGCTGTGGGATGCAGCCATTGTATCCACGATCTCCCTCTCGCACAGAGACTGTAATCAATTGAAAATGTTATGCTGTTTTGCTTACTGACACGTTGTGTGTTTCCTGTGTGCACTGCACGTACTGCGCATGCTCTTGGTTGCACACGCACTTAACTCGAGTACATGCAATCACGGACACGTGTGCACATGTCCTTGGATGGGTAACGGAGGCCGCGCGCATACCTGCAATGGTGTAAGAAGGGCACGTGTGCGTACACACATGTACTACCGGGTATATAGGGCGGCGCTCTCATCTTCGCGCTCTCTTCTGCATTAAGGTGGGCTGGGCTCTGGAGGTGTACATGTTAAAAAGCCAGTTCCTTTACATTCCTATGGAACTCAGGAAAAGATATTCACTGACAAGAAGCCAACATTTCCCCTGCTATGACGGACTTTTTAGTAGCGATGACACTGGCATCAAGTTCCTCTACCGCAGTCTCTTGTGTGTTACAACCTGCCCATAACGTCCACGGAGTGCACCCAGCACAGCGGTAATTGCCCTTCTTCTCCCCCCGTTCCCTTGGATGTTGTGAGCACGGGCGTGTTGTTGCCCCCCTGTATACCGGTACAGAAAGGTGCAGAGCGTAGTGATTAATCCGGCACCCGTGGAGATACTCTCCGGCGCTGACACCCAGTTGCTGGTTTATAGCTCGAGACTGTGCATTGTGTATGGGGTATTGGTTCCGCGCGAACGTATATGTATAGTGGGCTGCACCACACCATGGGCAATACTGCTGCCTCTCCAAAACCTATCCCACAGGACTGTCTGCTCTGACTCCTTCGCGTCCCCAGGTATTGTTTGGGGGCTATATAAATAACACGTAACATAACATAACAAACTGTGGAAAGAGAGCGGAATCCTGGGTAGCAAAGAGATTCAACCATGGGGGACTCCACTGAGCACACAGAAGGTAAAATATAGCTGGAGACAAGCGAAGACACCCCAACAGGGGAAACACCCAATTCAAAAAATCTGCATAGCCATTGTCCCGGCCTGGGAGATGATCAGCCCAAAGAGAAAGGAAATGCAGCTCAGCCCAAAGACAAAGTTCCAGAGCATTCAAAGTCAGACTGTCTATCCTGACCAAGACAACCTTGCCCTCCAACAGAATCCTGAAGGCCAGAAGAACCCAGAAAATTGCACACATCTCCTTCCAGTTTGAGGACCGAGAGGATTCGTCAAACAACCACTGACCCTGAACCGAGGAATCCAGACAGTGAGCCCCCCAAACCCAACTGACTGGAATCGGTGGCGAGGACCATTGGCAAAGGAGGATGAAGAAGAACACCTCTGGCCAGATTCTTGGGAAATATAACCAAGCCAGACCATCACTCACTTGAGGGGACACAGGAACCATCAAATAGAAATCCTGCAAAACCAGGGACCAGTGAGACAAATGATGAAGAAGCGGTTTCACAGGCAGCCAAGCCCAAGGGACCACTGTAGTGCAAGCAGACTTGTTGCCCTGAACCCTCATCTAAACCATCACTGACGCCGAGTTTGCAGACAATAGGGTGGCCGGGCGGGAGTGAAGGCAAACAGTCCAGTCTGGAGGAAGAAATACAGAAGTCAGATCTGAACAGAACAGAGTGCCTGTGAACTGCCAACATTGAAATTGGACAAGGTGAGACTTGGGCCAGCTCACCAAACAACCAAACTGAGGCAGATCCCCACATACCTGGGAAATGTTCTAAACCACCTACAGATTAGACAGAGCATGTATCAGCCATTCCTCCAGATAAGGATGGACCCTGACACCCTGCCCGTGGAGACAACCTACCACAGGAATCAGGACCTTCGTGAACACCCGAAGGGCAGTGGCAAGAATAAAGGGAAGAGCCCTGAATTGGTAGGGAGCATCCCCCCACCAGGAAATGCAGATAATGTCAGTTACCCCAGGCCACAGGAACATGCAGGTAGGCATCCTGAAAATCCAAAGTAGTCATGAAGTCCCCAGGCTCCAGAAAAGGAATGATGGAACAGATAGAAGTCATTTGAAAGGAGGGGCACAGAAGAAACTTGCTCAAGGCAGGAAGGTTTAAAATCAGCTGGAAACTCCCCGTACACTTTGGGACCAGAAGCACGTGGTGTAGAAGCTTTGACCCCTGGAGGGCACTGGAACCAGATTCACTGCATTCTTGTCCACAAGTTCCTTAATTCTCTGCATCAGAGCTTGTCACCGAACAAGGGATGCAGGCAGAGGCAGCCATACAGGACCAGATGGAAGAGGAGGAGACAGGAAGTCCAGTTTACATCCGTGACTGACAACACCCAGAACCCAATGATCTGAAATAAAGTGGTGCCAAAACTGAGCAAAAAGGAGAAGCCTTCCCTCTGACTGGGGCCAAAGAATCCACCAGGAGGCCATCCCCACCATCAGGACTTAGACACAGGCTCTGAATGAGACTGATGGCCACAGCCCTACTAGCGCCACAACCCCTGTCACTTTTACCATGAGAAGGAGGAGCCAGGAAACCAAAAGAAGCAGGATCAGAATGACTATTTTTCTAGGAGATAGGAAATGAAGAGTCAAAGTTCTCCAGGACATAGGATTTCTGAAGAAAATGAAGAAATCTACCACAGTCAACTTTACTTTACTTTATTGACTAGATTAACGTGCCACACGCCCATGGGCCTCAGGCCACAACATCCTTCTATTCTTCCAGAAAGAGGGAGTGTACATCCTCATGGAGAGGCAACCTCATAGCAGGAGGTCGACAAAACTGACAAAACTGGCCTGAAGAAAAAAAGGGGACTGGAGCTTCAGGAAAACCCATGGTCTACCTCAAATGAGCCAGGGCCAAATCAGATTTCATGAAGTAGCAGCCCTTAGCAGCAACAGAAGAGTCAGAAGCTGAGGAAGAAGAGTCAGAAGCTGAGGAAGAAGCGTCTTCACAAGTAACTGAAGAAGATTCTGAGGAAGAATAAGACGAGGAAGGAGAATGACGCCTCTTGCGCCGAGGAAAAACTGAAGCAGAAGGGCCAGGAACAACCCAATGTCCCTGATGAGATGCACCAAATCTGCCCCTGGACATAACAGCGTCAGCAGGAACAACAGGGGAGGCATGTCTTCCATGGCAAACTTTGGACCCATGGGAATTCCTGGAACCAGGAGCATGCCTGAACCTCAAAGAAACCCCAGCAGCAGCAGCACAGGACTTGGAAGACCTAGAAGACTTCTTCCTGTGTTTCCATGACAGGAGCCGGAGGGGACAACAAAGGAAGGCACAAAACACACCAAATAGGCTGGAGTGACAGAAAGGCACAGCAATAACAAATCCACTTACCCCAGCCCACAGTGTCCGTTATATGGAAGGAGAATGGTATCTGACCGACTGATGGTACCTGGGGACAGCTACTTCCTAGTTCCATATCGTGCGCACATGCGTTGGACCTCGCGCATGCTCAGGACCGCGCAGTCCCACCGGATCATGACACTGGTAGCTCCGGCGGCACTAGCCCTGTGAATCGACACCCACCAGCTGCAGTGTGCAACCCCCACAGAGGAAAAGTGGATGTAGGCTGATGGCAACGAGGACCAGAACAGATCCGATCCTGCAGAGAGAGAGAGAGCAGGTGAGTCACACCCTCCCCTTCCATGAGGCACCCAGGCTACCCGAACACCTACTATGGGAAAACCAGGGGCCAGGGAGGACATGCAGGAGAGCTCAGGCACCACCATGTGGCTTCCTCCCAACACCAGCGAGCAGCTCCAGCCACACGGCACATCAAAAAGTCTTTGTTCAAGGGAGGCAAACATAACAGGAGGTGCCCTGGGGCGGCAGTGTTATGTAGGGGGTGGAGTGGCAAGGAACAAGTTTTAGTTTGGTGAACAGTCTGTGGGGGAGGTGGTTACATCACTTTTAGAGGGCTGGGACAGTGAAGGAGAAAGTAGTAATGTGATCTCCTTGACTTGGAGTGACGTAATAATGCAGAATGGGATCCCCTTGTTCTGTAGTGGGATGTGAGGCAGGCAGGGCAATGTGGAGAATCTGAGCCTGTCCCAGCACATTCAGAATTATCTGTGAAGTCACCCTGATGCTGCAGTGATCATGATCAGGGGAGTTCAGTGAATGGAGACAATGACAGGGACAGAACAAGAACACCATGACCAGTATCTACAGGGAGCATAGGGCAGGCAGCCAAGCAGCGTGGCAGGGCAGGGGTGCACAGAAGGACAGAGACGCATGCAGGGGACACAGACTGGGCTGGCAGATGCAACGTTCAGCAGTAATACATGAGAGGAGTGACAGTAGAGTTACATGAATACACAGCAAACGGATACCACCACAAACTAATAGATGCAAAGGGGTTCCTAATGCTACTACACAGCAAACAATATCAGAAGGCACGGCAAACAATATCAGCACGGCAAACGATATCAGTAAACATGGCATGCAGTCTGCCACTGCAAATCCATGACAGTAACAGATGTGCTTGCAGATCATAGAGTGTGTTACAGCGGTACACAAACCCATTTCCCAATCCCCACACATGGCTCTATAATCACATGGCAAATCATAACACTACTACATGGAACAGGGTAAATCATATCTATGCAGGCAGGTAAGCCATAATAGAGGGGGTAGACAACAGCAGCAGTCCAGGAGTAAAGCAATGCACTTTCACAAGACACACATCATAAGCAGGAGGTGGACTATTCCACAAAGGTGACAACAGCTGGAACGGACAGTTAGAAATAGAGAAAGAGGCAGGAACAGAACCAAACAAACAGAGAAAGAGGTGATGGAGTGATTAGATAAGCAGAATGTATGCAAGACGTGACTCTTGACACATGGGCAGAAAGAAAGAGCATGTGTAATACGTAAATGTCACCAAAGAAGCACACAAACAAGGGCCAGGCAGTGCAATGCATTTACTCCAACATGCTTTGCTTCGCAACTACTTTTTCACTGCATCATATCCTTTTTTGAAGTAAATTATTCTTTTGTCCATCTCTTTAGGTGGTTCTTATTATCTTGGGCTTCATCCATGTAGAATGCCGCTCATGTTGCTATTCCTTCAGTAGGTGCCTGGGCCCTCAGCACTGGTTCCAGGATTGCTGGCACTGCGACAAGCTTTCCTCACACGTGTTTCGGGCCCGTTTTCAGCAGTGGAAACAGCTCTCCGGCTCCTCTCCGCCGGAGATCCAGTAAGTATTGACATGGCATCATAGTTGAGGTAAGTCAGGGAGTTCACCTGGTGAGCCTGTCATTGGGGTGGAGGGCCTGGTGCGGCCTAGCCCCAGGAGAGGCCTCCAGTCTTCTGTTGGTACTGGCCCGTGCACCAAGGGTTTGTGGCCCAGTTTCAAGGCATCCCCGGGGTTATTTGCATCCCCTTATTCGGTCTCTCCGGTGACTGGTTCCAGTTTGCGCGCTGACCTGAACCTGTGTAGTTCATTTCACTGAGGTTCCCTGTTTCGGCATTATCCAAGAGCGGGGTTTCATGGGACCTTTTCCACCAGTCCGGCCGATACAGTATACCAAGGTTCTGCTGGTGCCGAGGCAGCAAACCGTGGTCGGGATAATCCCCCGAAGGCCCAGTTCCCCGTTGGCTTTGGTATGTAGGGGACTAGAATTGACCATTTCAGCATCCTTGATGATGACGCCATATCTGAGTTGATGCTTAGCACCATGGCCCAGTTAAATGCCCGGTTATGCGCTTTCCCTGGGTTCAGTGTGTGCCCTCCATCCCATACCATATGCGATGGACGGTAGAGTGGCACCGATCATCCATTTTCTGTGATGACTTGCCGCATGTTCTGGGCCAGTTCTGGCCTCAGCACTTTCACAAGGCCTATGGGGATGTTTCGATCTGCCACACAGTGTTACAGCCGCCAGTTGGGGAGCCCTCCCTGCTGGAAAACTGGAGCTCTTGAGCACCTTCACACGCCTTCTGACCTCCCAGGCCATGAAGTGGTATTTGGTGGATGTTGTGTCCCCAGTCTCCTGCCAGCAGTCCCTGGTCCATCAGCTCCCGCCCTGTCGGGGTTGGGTCTGGGTGCCTCAGGGGGCGGTGCCTCCAGGCATGACACCTCCAGTCGCGGGACCTCCGGGGCCTACTCCTGCTTCTGGCTTGGAGGTGCCCCTGTCTAGCCACCACTTCCTCAAGACCTCCTCCCCCCTGCCGCCACCTGCTGGGCAACAGGGGAGGTGACCCAGACACTGATGATGATGATGAAGAGCAGGGCGCTTCATCCTCAGTTCGTACCACCCATCTTGTATATAAAGATACCTTGCGGTGATTGGGGATTGAAACACCGGAGGTGGTTCTCGAGCATACCGGGTTTTGGCTGCGGTGCAGTCTCCACAGCCCCAGACAGGAATCATGATTCAGCCAGATATGATTAAAGGTGTTAGTGAAGTTTGGCAGAAGCCCCACACTGTTGCGGTAGTGCATAAAAAGATTGACAAGTTGTATCAGTTTCTCCCTTTGGAGACACTCAGCCTCCTGCCCAGTCACTAGTGTTTTCAGCTGTGGTGGCCCAGGCCAATACTCCAGCAGCTTCCAGATCAGTTCCCCCTGACAAGGAGGAGAAGCTGCTGGATGCCTTCGGTAAGAAGGTGTATTCCTATGCCAGCCTGCACTTCAGGTAAGCAAATGCGGGTGCTATACTGGCTGCTGCTAATCAGCCCCTCTGGAGAGAGCTCAAGTGTTATAAGAAGCACATGCCAGATAACAAACTCTGCTGTGTATCACGCTGATACTGCAGTGTATTGAGGTTGATCTTAGATGCCAGGCATGGCTTAAGGCAGCCACCCTGCAACAGGAGGCACACGACAGTCCTAGACCTCCCCTATGATGGCAAGGAGTTACTCACCCCAGTGACGGATGCCCTGCTTGAGAAGTGTACCACTGGAGCGAGAAAGGCCAAATCGCTTATGTCACTCTTGAAGCCTGCCCCCAAACCTTCAGGGTTCCAGGCAGCATGGTTCCAGGCAGCAACCCTGGCTTCAGGGGGTTTCTTAAGTGGCAGAAGGCTCAGGAAGAGCAAGGGTCCCAGCTGCAAAAGAAACTAAACAAGGGAGGCACCTCTTACATACCCTGTTCTTCTGGCTCTGCCAAGGACTGAGGTGTTGATGGGCCCCTTCAGGATTTTTGTCAGAGGGTGCATTGTGATGCACCTCTCGGCTTGGCAGGAGATAACAGACCTGTTGGTCCCATCTGTGGTTGGATTGAGTTAATGTTATGTTATGTTAACAGGTATTTGTATAGCCCCCATTGACCACTACTGTAGCTTTACGGGGCTGTCTCCCCCTTCCACCGTCACCTCATTCTGCACTGCCTCATTACCAGTGACTCACCGAGCCTTCATGAAGAGGTGAGGAGGTTTTGAAACTGCTGGAGTTACAGGCAATCGGGCCTGTGCCTGTTGCCGAGGAAGGTCGGGGGTTTTACTCCCACTTTTTTGCAGTGCAGAAAAAAGACTGAGCTGGACTCAAAACGATTCTAGACCTCAGCCAATTCAATCTCAGCCTACCTCCAGAATCTTTCAAGATGGTCACACCAGCGCAAATCCTATCTGCTCTGCAGGTAGAGGACTGGCTCTGCGCTGTGGATGTGAAGGTTGCCTATTTCCATATTCAGATATGGCCGCCAAATCACCAAAAACTTTGATTTGTGGCAGGGGATATGAATTACCAATATCGAGTTCTTTCTTTTATTCTCCGCACCGCCCCCGCACCTTTTCCAAAGTCGTGGCGGTGTTGGGAAACCTCCAGCAGGAGGGGATCCACATTTACCAGTACATGACAGCTGGCTCATTCAAGCATCGTATCCAGGCAAGATCCTGCTGGACTTGTCCAGGCTACTGGGGCTGCTCCAGGTCCTGGGCATCTCT
>JASBQH010007840.1:0-10710 GCA_030264935.1 Desmognathus ochrophaeus | reverse complement strand
CACTTAATTTTTTCTCTCAAATATATAGTTGAAAAATATTTACAACAGGGAGGGGGGAGCAGGGTATTCCTATGCTTCATCAATTTTATTTCTGCCTTTGACATAATACCACATAAGTATTATGGAACAAGCTTGTAAGATTAGGTATCTGTGATATGTTATTGAGACTGTGGAAAGATTTGCACAAGGAGACCTGGGTGAGAATACGGTTTGGACATGGAGGCGAGGTTACTCCACCAATTAGTACTGAATTGGGGGTCAAGCAAGGGTGTGTCCTTGCTCCGCTGCTATTCTTCCTTCTCCTATCTGTTCTCCCATATGACTTAGGAAAGGTAAAATGTGCACCACCAATGGTAAATGGCCAGAGGGTTGATGTATTGTCCTATGTGGATGATCTAGTATTAATAGATAGAACGCCTATAGGACTACAAAGAAAACATGATGCAATTTTGGAATACTCTAAAATGAATGGCCTAAGAATTAATAAAGGGAAAATTCTTTTTTTTTTGGTTTAAAATTTTTTATTGAAATAAAAACAAGTGTATAAAACATACATACATATATATCTGAAGTATCCTTCAATTCTTATTTTATACAAGTACACACATTTTTTTTCCAAGTCATATTAATCCTTGTTTTATATAAATCTAAAAAATAAACGTTTTAAACTTTGATTTGACATATACCAATGCTGTATATACTATTCTATATATCTTACAGTTCAACTTCTAAACAACTTGTAAATTAACTGTATTCTGTTTTTCTTATATAAATATAATTTCCATTTAACACTTTTCTATGAATTCGATATACATTCAACTGCGTATTTTCTCAATAAATTCATGTACGGCGTATATCCTAAACTGTGTATGTATGTTAAAATTTTAAGACTAATCTATGTTTTGTATATAAGACCATAGATGGCAAGTAATATAAATATGTAATTAATGTGGTATAAAAGAAAAGAAAAGAATAAAAAACAAAAGGATGCAGATCAAAATATATATATATATACATAAATAAATAAATAAATAAATACATAAATATATAAAAACATGTATACAATGATAAAGGAGTGAGTCAGTAAATACATTTGAATCAAAAAGCGAGTATTAGTGAATATAGATATATTTTAATAATTATTTCATATATATTAGTCTATATTGAGATATGCGTGAAGCGGGGCCCAGTTTTTAGTAAAAATATTAGCTCTGTGTCTATTTATGCTATTTGCATATGTTTTTTCTAATCTATGTATATCGCAAACCCGATTCCACCATTCTCTTAATGTTGGAGGAGTGGGACTTAACCAATTAATTGTTATAGTTTTAATTGCAACTGCCACAAGAATATCAATTAAATGTATATTTTTAACTGGTACAATCTTGCCAGAATGTAAAGTGTCGATCAATAGTTCTATTAGGGTGATATTGGCCTCTATTTTAAAAATCTCTTTAATTTTTAATAGAATATCTTGCCAGTATTTTTTAATTTCTGGGCATTCAAACATTACATGAATTAAATTTGCATTTTCCTGCTGACACCTATTACATTTATTTGAGCACTCAGCATTAAATTTTGCTAATTTAGACGGGGTATAAAAAGCATTATATGCCGTAAAGAATAATGTTTGTGAAATTGTGGCAGAAATAGAGGCTTTAAAAAGTCTGGTCCATATATTAGGTAGATCATTTAATAAATTTAATTGAATTAAATATGGAAACCAAATATTAGCAATGTTTGCATTATTAAGTATTCTATTCTCTAATCTCATAATATTATAAATTGTGCTGGCAGAGGGAAAAGTATTCAGCAATTGAATAAGATGTTTGGTTTTATTATTTATCTCATTGGTTAAGTCAATCTTCCGAATTAATTGTGAAATAGAATTCGACAGTATAATATATCTATATCTTTGAGCTGATGGAATAAGAAATTCAGTCTGTAATTGATGGAACGATTTAATTTTAGAGTTTAGTATTAATTGATCCAAAGAGAAAATATTACACTCAATCCATTCCTTCCATCTAATAGCTTTATGATTTATTAGTATCAAAGGATTTGACCATAATGACATATATTTAGATAACATGTTAGGGTTGAAATTAAGTTGTTTAGATAGAAGGACATTTTTGCAGTTTTTCATAATACTGTCGTTATATTTAGAACGTGAAATGTTAGTGGACAGATATGTTGATATCTCAATTGGGGTGATAATATTTTTTTCCCAATCCAACCATCTAGGAGATGAGTATATCTGACCTTGTGGACTCGCCCACCACCAGGCTGTTGAAGACACTATAAAGGCTTTCTGGTAATTTTTAAAATTAGGTATTTGAATCCCTCCAAATTTTTTGTGTTCTTGTAATTTTTTGAGTGAGATCCTTATGCGTTTATTATTCCAAATGAATTTTGATAATATACTATCTATTTTATCAAAAAAATACTTCCGATGGAACTTAAGGGGCAACATTGACATAGTGTAATTGATTACAGGAGTAATCATCATTTTAATTAGCTCAATACGACCCCACCAAGTTAGCATTAATGGTGACCAAGAATGTATCAAGTTTTTAACTTTTCCTATCACTCTATCAGAATTTAGGGTAATAGTTTCTTTAATGCTAGGTCCAAACGTGATTCCCAAATATGTAATAGCATTTAGTTCCTTTTTTAGTCCAAATGAATCCATCAATGTGTTAGAGCATAGTCTATTTAGGGGGAATATTTCTGATTTATTTATATTTAATTTATAGCCTGAATATTTAGCATATATATCTATCTCCAATAGTAATCTAGGAATAGAATTCTCTGGGTCTGATAGAAATAATAGTACATCATCTGCATAGGCCATGAGTTTAATATGGCATTTGTTACAGTCAATGCCCGCAATGTTTTTATTGATTCTGATGGATTCAAGAAAAGGCTCCATAGCTAGGACAAAGAGTAGAGGGGATAAGGGACATCCTTGTCTGGTACCCCTATTTAGTGAAAAATATGGGGAAGTTAATCCATTTATTTTTATAGCTGCTTTTGGTGAGGAATATAGAATATTTACATACTCCATATATTTATTGGGTATACCATGCCATTTGCACGCTTCCATCAGATAAGGCCATTCCAAGCAATCGAAAGCCTTTTCAGCATCAAGAGATACTGCACACCAAGACTTTTTAGAGTTTTCAGCTGAGGCAATAACATTACATAGCAGCCTAGAGTTCCATGAGCCTAATCTACCTTTTACAAAACCCACCTGGTCATTTTTAATTAGTAGTGGAAGTAGAGAATCCAGTCTAGTCGCTAAAACTTTAGCAAAAATCTTACATTCTAAATTAATTAGCGAAATAGGACGATAATTTCCAACTATTCTTTCATCTTTTCCTGCTTTAGGAAAAACATGTATATGAGCCTGTGAAAAAGTTCCTTTAGATGATTTCTTTAGAATTAAATGATCGAACAACGATTTAAGTTGTGGAATATATATTTGTTGAAATGTAGAATAATATTCCGCAGTGAATCCGTCCGGTCCTGGTGCTTTTTGTTTTTTAATGTTCAGAATGGCTTTTTGAATCTCATTTATATGTATAGGGTCTTCTAATTTAGAGAAGTCCACCATTGGGTAATGTTGTCTAGGTATTTTATCTAAGTATGTTTTAATATCTTGGGGATTTGCATTAATTTTTGAAGTGTATAGTTGTGTATAAAATTTCTCAAAAGCAGTTAAAATGTCTTTATCTTTAGTTAATATCTTACCATCTCCTAACGTTATACTTCCAATTAGTTTTTTATTTTTCCTATATTTGACGTAATTTGCCAGCAACTTCCCGGTCTTAGACCCTTCCGCATAAAATTTAGCCTGGGATTTCAGTATAGTGATATCTGCCGCAAATGATTCTTTTTTATTAAATTCGAATTTCAGTGATAGAAGGTTCTGTAAATCTAAGTATAAGTTACTATCTCTATATTTTTTTTCGGCATTTTTAATGTTGTTTAATTCCTTATTTTTGTTTTCATTCCATAACTTTTTTTTTTTGGCCACATACGATATTATTACTCCTCTAATAACTGATTTTAAGCAATCCCAATTATTTTCAACATTTGTGTCATTCGGGATATTATTCTTAAAATAATCCAAACAGGTATTTTTAACAAGTTCTACAAAGTTGTTGTCTTGTAGCAAATAATTATTAAATCGCCAAATATTATTTTTAGTGCGCTTATTATTGATGTCGAATGAAAAAGAGATTGGAGCGTGATCCGAAAAAATAATAGGATGGATTGTAGCATTAGTAATAGAATTTAGTAATGATTTAGAGACAAAGAGATAATCTAGTCTTGAGTAGGAGTTATGAGCTGCAGAATAGAAAGAGAAGTCTATGTCTGTTGGATGTAGTGTACGCCATGAATCATATAGATTAGAATCTGATATACACTCCTTAAATTGTCTATATCTATCTGTAAGGGAAAAACGACATTTAGATCTTCGATCCAGAAAGATATCCATAGGGAAATTACAATCTCCACCCAAAATAATAGCTTCATTTGGATATTGCACTAAGAGGTTTCTGATCTGGTGCCAAAAGTTAACCTCACAATTGACAGGTGCATATATGTTAAATATAACCAATTTGTTTGAGTCTATGAGTAGTTCAGAAATGGCCCATCTACCTTCAGTATCTATCCTGGAATTAACTAGGGTGGAATGTAATCTTTTATGTACTAAAGTGATCACACCATTCCTTTTTCCATCTCCTGGTGACCATACACTATTCTCATAAGCTTTGTGTTTTATTTTGGCTGAGTTGAGATCATTTGTGTGCGTTTCTTGCAAAAGAATAATATCTGTGTTCTTATTTTTCAGGAATTGGATCATCTTTTGGGTTTTTGATCTAACATGTAAACCCTTAACATTCCAAGAACTAACTGTGACGCTCATATTCTATTGATATATAGTTTTGAAGTATGTTTTCATTCTTTTTTTTGTATAAATATTTAAATTTAGACAGTAAAGATAAACAATATTTACTGAAATACATTCTGCAATTAATAAATTCAGAATTTAAATTTGTCTGAAAATCTATACATATCTCGTTCATAAGTAAATAATATTTTTGAATTCCACCATTTCATATACATCTTGTTACAGACACACATCAACATGTTATCACGCTTTCCTGCAAATGTACACTGTATATACTGAAAAAATAAATTAAGATGGGTAAAGACTAAAAAAATGCTAATAAAGGTGAAAATAAAAATAAAAATAAAAATAGACATAAAAATGTCAATGAAAAATAAAAAATTGTTGTTGAGTACATGAGGATGAACCCAGAAACCACTGAAGGTGGATATTCCCATGGTTCATCAAAAAAAAACTCTTGGCGTATTGAAATTGGGCCGATAGCATTCTGGCGGCCCAGTCAGAGAGGCTTCATCGCTCTCGGCGTATTTTAACTGTATCTTTGCCTTTTCTCTATTTTTTTTTTGATACTTTTATATCAAATTCAATAAATCTATAACCTTACTGTGAGAGAAAAGACAAATATCTTATCAGGACCATAAGAAATAACATCTTGTTGCTGATGTTCCAAGATGTAATTTAGTGGGGAAATTATTACATCTTATTTACAATTCATTTCATTTAATTGTGGTTGACAGAGACGGGGCAGCAGTATCCATTTCATCTGTGGTGACGTTAAACAGGAAAGTTCTTAAATCATCAATGTTGTCGTAGACTTTGGTGATCGAATTATGAGTAATTTTGAAACTTGAGGGATGTATGAAACCATATCTGATATTATGTTTTTTGAAGATTGGTCTCATATTCAAGAAGATTTTTTTGTTATCAGCAGAGGTTTTTGATAAGTCTCTGTTGATATATATTTGATGACTCATCCAGTGCATTTTATCTATTTTCTTAGCTGCTTCCATGACTATATCTACGTGCCTTCGCTGCAAAAAATTCAAAATAATGCCTCTGGGCTTATTTGTGGAGGCACCTGTTGATTTTGAGCCTAGTCTATGTGCATCCTGTATATCTGGCTTAGTTGTCAGGTTCAATAGTTTTACTAAAAAATCTGCAAAAAAAGAGCATAAGTCTCCCTGTTCTGTATTTTCCGGAACGCCATAAATACGTATGTTATTTCTTCTATTTCTATTTTCATTATTTTCACACATTTTTTCAAGTGAAATAATTTTTTTCTTTAACATGGTAATTGTTTCCAATGAGTTTTCTAATTCATTAATTCTTTGTTCAGCCTCTGTAAATCTGGAATCAATTTTTGATAATTTTACATCCATGGAATCAAGTCGTGTGTTAACTTTCTCCATGTATGGTTGTAAGGCATCCAATTTGTGTAAGATATTATCAAGAATTACATCATCCACAAATTTGCCAAATGGGGGTGAATCAGCTCCTGACTTTAGTCTTTTTGCGGGGGTGTCTTTTTTAGTGCCAGATTTTAATTGTTTCTGAGTTACTGTTGCAGGCGCTTCTACCATTGCATCCTTATTTACAGACATATTTTCTCTTTTTTTTTTAAGCTACCTTTTACACCCAGCAAGTACATACAGTCATGTGTACTATATTCTCACTTTTTTTTTTCTTCTTCTCTTCTCTAAACAATCTCCTCAAATTAGTATTACATACCAATATTTCAATACTTACAAAATAGTTCTTAAGTATTTAGTATATTGTTCCAAACTGTCTTAGAGTATTAACTAATTTCTTCTTATATTTTCAGGACCTTGGAACAGTCATTGCATCCTCAACTTCCAACCATACCTCATAAAAATTAGAATTCAAAATAATTTCACATCAAAATGTTATATTATGTCTTCACATCCTTGTGTAAAACAATTCGAAATTCTGTGTGAGTCAGGAGATAAGAAAGTGAAAGTATCTCCGTCAGTTAATGTAGCTCAACATTTTCCTCAGATGAGCTCCTCCCACACAGTACCCAGCAAGACTCCCCACCTTCATCCGACCGACCGTCGAATTCTTCACCGAGCCTCCTGCAATGCGTTTGACTGTGAGTTAGCTTCTTTATTTCCTGTGTTTTCTTTTTTCCTGAATATATTTTTTCTTCTCTCTCTTTTTTTTTTTTTTGAAGTACGCCGGCCTAATGCGCAACTGCAGGCCTCGGGGCTCCACAGCGTTTCACGCAGTCACCACACGTCACCTTCTCCGCTCGGTTTTCGTCAGTGTGCCGGGCTCTCACGGATATGGTTTACAAGCGCAGGCTCCGAGGCTCACACCCGCACTCGTCGCTCGTCTCCTCAGCCGCTCCGTCTTTCGTACCGCCGGCTACCCATGCAGCTGCAGGCCCCGGGGCCCTCATCACGAACACAGCCACTGCGCGACTTCTCCCGTCACACGGCTTCTCTCACCGTCTGTGCGTCGCCTCGTCTCTGTTCTTCCCCAAAATGCTGCACGTCGTCTCCGTCAACCTTTCAATACTATTTCATTAGTTTGCTTTCATGACGGGCCCCGACTTTCTCCTCCAAAACGCCTGTCGAGCGGGAGCTCTGTGTCTAGGCGGCCATCATGCGTGACGGCCAAGCCACGCCCCTTCTCACCCATCTTTTAAAGATGGGGAGCTGGCGGCATTGCCGGATGTGCACTGGCAGGGCGTTCCACCACCGTGCCGCACAGACGGACAGGGTTCTACCACCCCTCCGTGAGCGTTGGATCCGAGGCACGTTGGCTCGAGCAAGCAGATGGGAACGAGTTGGAAACAAAGTCCTGCGCCAGCAAAACCGATGTTGCAGATAGAGGGGGCCCACATTATGTAAGGCGCGCCAGACCAAGACCAGCCCTTTCATTTTGATCTCATCCGAGATCTTGAGCCATCTCAGCTGCCTTCTTGCCTCAGAGACATGGTCCCGCCTGCGGAGGCCCAGGACCATCCATACAGCGCGGTTCTGGACCTTCTGCAGACGGGAGACCTCTCTAGAGGAAAGCCCGGCGAAAAGGGCGCTGCAATAGCTGAGCCGCGAGAGCGCTAGTGCCCGGCATACGGTGGCCCTATGTTTCTGGATCAATAAGGGCATGAGGGACGTGAGGCCATTTAGTTGGTGATGAGCTGAGGAGACCGCATTGGAGACTTGAGTGTTCATGTCTCCCGATTGGTGGAAGCGGACTCCCAGATTACGGGCCCATGGTACTGATGGTGGCTGTGGGCCAAAAGAGGGGGGCCATGGAAGCGACAGAGGATGTGGTGGGGCTGCCTGGGAGAAGAGAATGATCTCGGTCTTCGTCTCATTGAGCTTCAACCAGTTGGAGTTCATCCATACCTGGATCTTCTCCAAACAGGTCACCAGCCTGCTCCCGCCATCCGCCGCCTGGTGGAGATCGACCACCAACTGTGTGTCATCCGCATAGGCCTGACACCCTAACCCGGAGTCCTCCAGGATGTCCGCCAGGGGCCGCATGTAGATATTAAAGAGGATGGGGGACAGGGCCGAACCCTGGGGAACCCCACAGGAGATCGGCCGTGGCCCCGATCTTGCGGCCCCGATGCGGACCTGCTGTGAGCGGTCTGCCAGGAATGACTCGAACCATCTGAGTGCGGATCCAGAGACCCCGGCGACTCGCTCCAGCCTGTCCAGGAGGACCCTGTGGTCAATGGTGTCAAAGGCCGCGGAGAGATCTAAAAGAATCAGGGCGGCAGGGTGCGCAGCATCAAGGAGGCTTGAAATCCGCTCGTGCACATCCAGCAAGGCCGTCTCCGTCCCCCTCCCCGGGCGGAAGCCTGACTGAATGTCATGAAATACGTCGTTGGACTCACAGTGATGACTCAACTGAGGTCCAATGACTGCTTCCGCGATCCTGGCCAGCAATGGCAGCTGGGATACGGGGCGGAGGTTGGAAAGCACCGTGGGGTCCGCGGAAGGTTTCTTGAGGAGTGGTGTGATAATCCCCTGTTTCCACGGACATGGCACCACTCCAGTGGTCAGGCTGGCATTGACCACCGTCCTGATGTCATCAACCACGGCCGGCAGGATGGTTTTTACCACCTTGGTGGGCAGGGGGTCAAGGACCGAAGAGGAAGGCCCCATTTTCTGGATCAGCTTAGTATAGATCTCGCTGCCAGGTGTAGAGAAGGTGGTGAGCATCGCGTGCTTCTCCCACCCCGATTTTAAAGATGTGGCAGCGCATGGATGGATGGCAGTGGCGGCAGAAGCCTGAGAAACCTCAATGCCCTGGCGTATCTTTAAGATTTTTTCATCGAAGTATTGCATGATGTTATTGCAAGTATCAGTGTCCTCGACGAAAGGGGATGATTGGGTCTGGGTTGAAAACTCTTTAACCAAGCTGAATAGCGCCTTGGCGTCATTGGGGGCCCTCAGAATTGTGGTTGTGAGAAAGTCGCTCTTGGCCATGGCAATGCGTGTCTTATATGTGGCCAAATGGTGTTTACAGGCTAGTTTGTCGGGCAATGATTTAGACTTGCGCCATCTACGCTCGAGTTGTCTACCCCTCTGCTTTAAGTGCAGAAGTTCGTCAGAATACCATCTATTACGGATATGAATCGCTGGTTTAGCTGTCTTGGTCCGTGATGGACAACAGTCGTCCCTCATCCTGACCCACCGAGCTAACAGGTCGGCGGACAGGACCGATGGATCGAGGCAAGTCCTAGATGGAAAAATGACTAGGCCCTCGGCATGGTGAGGGGCGACCTCGGAGAGATGAGAGGAGAGCCAGTTCTGTGCCGATGGCACTTGCAGCCTGTTCCAAGGGCGAATGACAACCTGTTCACGATGTTTGGGAACATGCCTAGGTTTGCAAGCAGGTAACCAGTCAAGTAGGGAACATCCAGTTAGAGCATGGCCAGACCAGGAGAGTGGATGGATGAAAGGTTTTTGAGGTAGAATGCCTTTTGACAAAATAAGGTCCAAGCAATTACCTCTCTCGTGGGTGGGACTATCATGCAAGAGAGAGATCCCACGAAGATCAAGAATTTGTTTTAAAGAAAGAGCATGGGGATCATCAGGAATGTTAACGTGGATGTTAAAATCACCTAACCAAAGGAGTTGTTTATATGAGGAGGTGAGAAAATCGCACAACTCCGTGAAATCCTCCAGAAAAGTAGGATGAGAATAAGGAGGGTGATAGATGATGCAACAGAGGACTGAGGTGCCTTTAGTTGGTCTGCACTGAATCATTAGAAGCTCGTAGGAAGAATGAGAAAAAGGAGAGGTAACCTGGAGAGGATGTAAATTAGATAGAATCAGAGCCCCAACTCCTCCTCCACCCTTCCCTGTTCTAGGGACGGAAAAGAAAACGTATCCGTCTGGGACGAGATCTTGGGGGAAGGAGGAGTGGCCGGGTGGAAGCCAGGTTTCTGTCAAAGCCATAAAGGCTGGCCGACCAGACTCCACCAAATCAAATACAGATTCCATATGTTTGTTGATGGATCGGACGTTTAATGACCAAAAATAAGAGGATCCCCCCGGGGCCGATGAATGTGATTCAGGGCCTGAGGTGTCTAGGGGAGGGTCTAAAAGAACATGATCATGTGAAACGACAATTTGAGGACATACAGTGAGTGCGGGAGGATGTAGTGGCATAGCGAGAACGGAGAGACACTGGGAGGTTGCACTGGGTGAAGCTTGCTCTCGCACGCATCAGCAGTGCTTGCACGATTAGCGTGTTAGGGCCCTTCGCTTGCGTGGTCTCCCCCCTTATTCTCGGGTCAGGCCGGCTGG
>JASBQH010006735.1:0-10734 GCA_030264935.1 Desmognathus ochrophaeus | reverse complement strand
TTAAACAGATTTCTTTGTAAATATTATAAAAATGGTGAAATTAATCTGAAAGAAATCTATTGTAAAACAAAATTTAATGATATGGTAAATATATACTTGTTTTTAAAAGAGGCGTTTAAATTTAGGAATATCCAATTTCCATGATTTCTTTGTGATACTGTTGTACGTTTTGAATTTTTTTTAAGTTTAAAGCTTTAAGGCTAATGAGAAGAATACTTCTAACTAAGAGTATGTGCTATACTTTATAAGGTTTGCAAAAGCTTTAAAATGTTTACAAGGACTATGAAAAGTAATATCAAGCATGATATAAATAATAATAATTAGTAGAGTTTAAAATATTCTAAATAGAAGAATAATAAGCAATAATTTAGGATATGTTTAGATAAGCTTGCATAACTTGGAACTGCTTATGCGTTTCCCTAAACAAATTTAAGTTTTGTACTTTTCTCCTATATTATATTGAAGAAGATTATGAAGATGAACCAACCGTGTAGCTCATCACACATTTGGCTCCTCACAAATCACTGGCTTCACTTGTGCCAGTGAGCCGCTATAATTTGGTCCTTTCGTTCTTTATCGGTGTTCTCATCAATTCCTCCTGTTTCGAGAGACCGCCCAGCGCTGATTGTCATTTTTGGAGTCAAATTGAAAATGGATAAGAAGTTTTGCTGCTCCTAAATAGTGGTAAACACCGTGGCTTACATGGCCAGAGTTTATGTTGTTGTACGCTTACTTACAGCCCTGTTTTCCCGTTGTCCCTGGTATCACTGACAGACAGAGATGTCCTTGGACGTCAATGGTTTTCCCTGTTTTGTCTTTGGTTCTCATCCCTGGTGTCTACGTCCCTGTTCTGCCCTGTTTCAGGGATGAATCTGTCCCTGGTCTCTATCCATGTTACAAGGGACTGCAGGGACAAAGACCAAAGAAGTCCAGGGTTGTACATGGTCAAACTCGATTCTGTATTATGGTGTGGCAATGCCATGTTTCATGAACATTTTCTTTCAACCTATTAATTTAAGTTATTGCTAAGATTGTATTTTGATAAAAACTGCACCACCATCTAAAATCCAGCTCAAATGCAGAATTTTAATAAATATCATAATCTCAAAAAAATGGGTTGTGTTCTGCTCCACTACCCTCACATATCTCATTTTAGTGTCAAAAAAGAAATCACATTAACAATTATAAGATTCATGTAACTGATATTAATGTTATGCATGAAGGTGTACTTTATCTAGCTAGCACTCTGCTCATGCTTGAATTACTTGTTTGTAAATAATAAGGAGTAGAATTGAGTAGACATTGATGGAGGTTTTGTACTGTATACATGCCGGTCGTTTGTTATCTACTCATATGTGTGCACTGCCACCAGCCAGTATTAATACTAGGTTTTGACAAGGTTTGGGCTCACTCTCATGTTTTCTCCATTCACCCTTCCACCCCTCCATTTTCAATGTTCCACAGCTGACACTCAATTGCGCTGTGCGCGCTCCTCTACCCTCCCACCAAGTGCATTAGTTCAGCTGCCATTTAGAAAGGCCCCACCTAATCTCTGGACGTACACTGTTCCACGTACCTGCGACTATTGTACCCTTCTGTTCTCAGGCAAACAAAAACTTCAACATAACCGAATGCCCACATCCCGAAAGGCAGACCGATTGTGTTACCTCACGCGTATATATTTTTTATTGCTGTAAGTTGCCTGCTGCCCCTGAACTATGACTGCACATACGAGTAGTTGTTACATCTTGCTTACCAGACACTGATCCTGTCCTTCACGTTCTATGCACTCTGCGTTGCTTGAGGCAATACGCCCAGCGCTTCTCTTTCTATTCATTTGCTTATGGCTCACTCCCCTCTCCTGTGCTCATCATTATGGACGTTGTGTCCTTTCGTCTTCATCTGTGCTCAAGCCGTCCCTGCCCCTTATGCTTTGATACCCTCCAAGTCCGACAGTAAGTGCGTATTCTTTTTCCTAGCGCCCTCGACTCTTGTAAATCTTGTTCTCAATCCTGTTCTCACAGATTTCTGCCTCCTTTTTCTTGTCTACTTTTCCATATGTGGACATTTCCCTTCTGTCCCCTGTTTGCTCCTGCCTCCTTCCTCCTGTGCTCATGCATCCTTTTGCAGCTTCCGGGTTTCAGCTCTGCCTGACAATCTTGGCAGAGTCCTTCCTAGTTCAAGATCTCCTGCTTCAATAGCCTCCTAATTCCTTTACAACAGATCTCAAGTGTTTTCCATTCTAAGGGTTTTTGTCCTTGTCCCCCACTGTCAGTGAATCCGTATACTGGCAGCATCGAAGAGACCTTACTTGCAAGGTCATAAAACATGATACGTAGTGTAGGTAAAGTCAAAGGTTGACAGTAGTTGCCATGTGTGACATACATGAAAGTGGATAACAATACAGAGAGAGGGACGTTATAGGCAGGGTATTTTGCCTGCACCCGAATAAATTGGTTTGAGAGAGCGCTCTGAGGCTGAATCTCTTTGTAGATGTGCATTGTCCTTGTCAGGTGCATACTGGATGCTCTGACTGACAATGTGGATTGTTACATATTCTTTTTCTTTTCTTCTGAGTCGAAATTAAAAAAAAGAAAATTAATACAGAAACGAATAACTCCAAATGACACCAATAAATGTTAATGTTATATCTGGCTGCTTCAGCAAATGCTTTTTAAAGCTATTCCTTTTAGTATTCTTTTTATTTTCTTCCGCTTTAAAAAAAGAGAGGAAAAAGAATACGGAAACAAATAACTTTAAAAAGCAATACTGATGCAGCCAGTATATAACATTAACATTTCTTGGTGGTGTGGTGCCCTGCCCTGGTTCCCCGCCTTCGGGCCTTGAAACCAGGGCAGGGACTCACATCACCATCAGCCAGGGGAAGGCGCAGGCCCATCATGGGAGTGTGTAGCTAAAATAGCAGTTGAGATGTAGACGCTTACATGCATCCCTTGTTGGAAACCCTTTATGGAAAGTAATTTAGTGCATAGCCATCGTTAGGGGTGGGCTAAGGGGGTTTAAGCCCTGAGTGTCCTGACAAAAGCCCTGGATGAAAAGAATGGCAATTGCACACAGCGCTGCTGTAATGTTAACAGCATGCAAATGAGAGCCATAAATGGGCTTTTAAAACTTTCATGTATTCCTGGCAGTGATGGGCTTAGCCGTCAGTCAATTAGAAACCTGGAAACACCCGTAATTTAGTGGACTATGGGGGGGGGGTCATAATTTCAACGCCGTTAGACCCCTCTGCTAAGCAAATAAACGCCCAAAGAAAAGGATGATATAAAACATCATAAATAAAAAATGCATCACAGGTAGTTTGTGAATTATGGTGCAAGAATGCCATCTCGTGGTTCTGGTGACATTTAGAAAGCCTTTGGACTTGTGCTTTATTACGTCGCCAGAACCATTGGATGGCATTATTTCCCCATAATTCACACATAATGGCAATGTATTCGCAATATATATTTTGTTAAAGAAAATAAAATCCACTTTCTCTTCAAAAAGCACAAAAAACTGAATACATTAATTTTTTGTTTCAATTGTCTATTGAAAATAATACAAAAAAAACAAAACCGCATACTATACTGTCTTTGGACAGGATTGCCTTTTTTCCCTCATTCGCAAACTAATCCTGAAAAGCATTCAGTCAGTTGAGGGACTACAAATCCCGGCATGCCTGTAGAATTATCCTGACGTGCAGTCGCGCTGACGTCATCTCACTGCCGAACCAAAGCACCCACCATAAACTTTTGAATTAAGCAGGAAGCGCGCTTTCGTTTTGCTGCTGTTTAGAAGAAGAACAGACGAGGGGAGAATCTATTCAGCGATCCTGCCGTTGCTGAGTGTGTGAATCTCGCAGAGAGGAAAATGCTCGTGTGCAAAGCGTTTTAAGGTCGGACATGTACTTGAAGCTTTGTTTGGTCATATTCTGAATGCTCGAGGTGTTTGAGGGAGAGCACGAGAGGGACTGAGAGACAAAGGGAACGTATGTGGGACTCGGTGTGTAAGGGTTTATGGAAACTGAACTGAACGCTTGAAATGTGCATTGGTAAAAATCCAGACATGCTGCTGCCCGGCCTCTAATCTCCCCTCCGTTCAGACCTGCAGGACGTAGGCATTGTTGGGGGAAGGGGCCGACGGGGAGAAAAGAAAGCCCCGAGTGTCCTCACAAAATCCTGAATGAAATTAATGTATATTGCACTCTCCAATGCTGTAATCTTAAAGGACCAGTCCTGTGAAAAAAATCACTCCTAATTGTTTTTTGTGTATTTTTATGCACTTTAAAATGCATATTTTCTTACAGCAAATGTTTCTTTAATTTTACTCATGCTGTGGTGTGAAAATCCAGTTTGGGAAAATTTGCATACTGTTCTGCAGCGAGGCAGCTTTTTTTTTTCCTGATTGCAGATGGGCAGTTGCCCTGCTTAGCGATAGGGTAATAAACCGATTAGTTTTCTGGCTTTCGGCAGACAAAAGGAGATGACTGAGTTAGAGGGCAAGCATCCCTCATAGCCCATGCATCTATACTGTATTTAGGGGGGATTCATAAGAGCATATGGTGACATACACTACATTTGCATACACTGAAGTAAATGCGCTTTCGCCTGGCAGCCTGTTGAGGTGAAGTAAAGTGGAAATGTGCACATCATATTTCTAAAAGCACGCCTGACTTTTGATTTTAAAAAATATGCATTTTGAAGTGCTAATTGGGCACTTTAATATGCACTAAAAAACTGTGATTTTTGCACCAGATTGGTCCTTTAACTGCAGGTAAATGGGAGCAATGATGGCATTTCAACTTTAATTTTTTCCTGGCAGACTAGACTAAGCTGGAGTGTCTTGGAATCCGCAAAACGCCCCTAATGCAGGAGGTTGAGCACTCCTGCACATTGAGACTTGCTGCAGCACATCAGTTGTGTTACCTAAGTTAAGCACTGGCCAATGCCATTAGTTTTCTGCATGCTGTGCGGCCATGGGAGTGAGACATTGGTGTGTGTGTGTGTGTGTGTGTGTGTGTGTGTGTGTGTGTGTGTGTTCGGGATGGTGCGGTGAGACATGGGAGGTTGATGAGCTGAGACATTGATGGGTTGGAGTCCGTGGGTTGGAGTTGATGAAGTAAGACATGGGTGGTTGGGGTGCTGAGGCGGTGTGGCGAGCTAAGGCAGCAGATTGCTGGGATGCGGTCATGAGACATTGGCAGTTGGGGGTGTTGAAGTGATGTATTGTGTGGGAGTAAGGTGTTGAGGAAAGGTATTGGGGTAGGGGGTGTTAAGGTGAGGCATTTGGTGGGCGGGGCTTTAAGGTGAGAAATGTGGTAGGTAAGGGTGTAGAGGTGAGTTATCAAATGGGTGGGAGGGGGTACGTGGGAGACTGGCGAGGTTGTGGATGGGAGACTGCGGGGAGCACTGGTGAGGCCATGGATGGGATGAGGAGGTATGGGTGAAGGTTTTCTGTCGGGGGCAGGGTGAAGTTTCTCTGCTCGGGGAGGATGCGAGTGAAGCCGCCGGAGGGCGGGGTTTGAATTTTGTGTGTGTGCCTGGAATGCTGGTGTGTGCGCGCCTTCCGTATGTGTACATTTGTGCTTGGGCGTCATGGTGGGAGGGGGGCGTTAGGGAGGCTAAATAGGCTATAACCCCACTGGAAAAGATATTATTGTCTGCACTGCTGTAATCTTAACGAAATGTATCTGGAAGCAATGAAATGGCTTTTGGATTTGTTCCTGGCAGGCTGGCTTAGCCCTGAGTCTCTTGGAAATCTTGAAATGCCATGGACAGGTGTTTTTGTGTGCACCTGCTCTGTTTGTGTGTACGTGCCCCTGTTGTGGATTTGTGCCCGTTTCTCTCCGCACCTCTTTCCTCGGCACACTCTTTTTTTCCCATTTGTATGTCCTCCTTCAAAACCATTCCCATCCTCGTGCCGTAAAGCAGCTTGATGCTGGAGTTATTTTACATTTCTGCTGAATTCTGTGTGTGTCGTGCACGCCTGCTATGCGTCTGTTTTTATATTTATTTGTGCACCTGCTGTTTGAGTATGCCAGTGTTTGCATGCATTTTCCTTTCCTCTTATTGGGCCTGATTCTTTTCCCTACCTTGTTAGGGGGCAGGAAGGAGAGAGTGGCCCATCCAAGTGGCACTGGCCATCTTGCAACACTTCAGGTATTCTCCTACAGTGGTGCAGGGTTGGCCAATGTGCATCCACATGCCCGTCAATCTGGCATGCTGTGGCATGGCGTTGGGCAGGCGCGATTTCTCTTTTAGCTTGCAACGTTGAAGCACATGGTGCAAGAAAACAATTTAACCATGGGGGATGCACGCAAGGGAGAAACATGCACAAGGTGCCACTACGGGGTTGCACCACGCGCCTGTCCTCCTTTCCTTTCTTCCTTCCATTTTCTCTTATTCCTCCCTCCTCTGAGCTCCTCTACCACTTATACCCATAGGCCCTACCCCACAAAAAATAAGGGCTTACTTGGGTTTGGAGGAATGCAGAGGTCTGCTGTATGGCACACCCCCAGAAAACAGCTGCGTTGTATTTCTGGGACTGTTTCTGTTTCCTCCATTCTGATACTGTAGTGGGTATTTCTTTGGTGCTCTGTAGTTACTTTCCTACGTTTTCAGTGCGTTTTAAAATGTGCAATCAAGTAATGCGCAAAAATAAGTGTGGCTGCTGCTAAGGACATGCTTCGGTGGATTATCAGTTTCCCAGTAGAGAGGATTCACGCCACCACATGAATCCGCTCTAAAGGAAACAGTTAACGAGGAGAAAAAGGTGAGAGGTGGGTGCAGGGGACCAGCTCCCAGCGTAGAGTTTTCTTTACCTCAGTTAGTGGGCCCTCTTTCCTGGCGCCATTCTCCAGTGAAGTGTGTGTGTCGACCAGGAAATAGTTTTGCTTTACGCTTTATATCAATAAACCATAAAGCGTGACACAGGAGGACAGGGCCAGAAATGCAGGCCCGTACACTGAGGAAAGTGTATTTGTTCTCGTTTGTGCTCTCATTTCCGTTTTTTGACAACCATTTGCCTGTGCCTCCAATATCTATGACACGCTCTTTTGAATATTTCAATGTGTGTTCTGAAACTGCTCTTTTTGGAAGCACATTTTCAGAAGGGCTGTGTTTGCATTGATTTTTGAAAATACATTTTGAAATATATTTTGTTGCATTTATAGGGAACATTCAGTTATCAGTGGAAGAATTGTGACAGTGAGTCCCGCTGGTGATGGTAAAGCCCTTCAGCTACAGAGGTAGGTGGCGAAGAGGACATTGCAGCAGCAGGCATCATCTTGGCGAGTACCCAGACAGTGTATTTTGTTAATGTAAACTTTTAGCTTACCAAGGTGTTAGTGTGGCTGTGTACCTACACAACCACACTGTCACCTTGGTAACGCAAAATATCCTACACATAACACACAGCTCAAATATAGGGTTAGTGGGGATATTATAGTATATGCTTTAGACCCAATTCTGCCAAACTCTAGTCATTTTTGCCAATTTTCTCTTTTGAACCGGGTATTCTGGGTCTCCTTTTGTGCCTCCTCGACTGCATGTTTGTTACACCCAGATATATGGGCACCAATTGATCGTAAGAAGTTGAGGTACACAGGAGAAGGTAATTTGCATGATTGGCTGCGCATTACAGGCATCAATTTTAAGGCCAATATGGCACAACCCTGTAACTTTCCCACTTCTCAACGGGCAATCTGTGTGTTATGTGCACCCACACATTTTGGGCACCAATTTCTTCGGCAGGAGTAGGGGTAGGCAGGAGAAGGTAGTTTGCATGTTTGCCTTCGCGTTGCAACACCTATTTTGAGGTCAATGTGGCCTCAAAATAGGTTTGCATCTGTATGGTGTTGGTGGATTTTTAGGATGCCTTGCCACTCCAGGCACAAAACATATGGATGCTACACTGACATCCTACAGAAAAACGTATTGCAACGTCTCATTTTGCACCCTCTGCTTGCCCATGTTTCAGGTGCAACCACACATGGGTTTTACCGACTTCACCTCATGGCGTAGGAGTACGCTGGGTGGGATGCCACGTTTTGATGGCGGCACCTTGGGTCACCTTTTTTGTGACCAATTTGGACGTAACCTGTAAATTTTGCAACTTTTCCATGTACTGCCGGGCATTCTGGGTAGTAAACTTGGTGCAACTGAAGCAAGTCACCCACCGTTGTGTGCGTTAGGATGCCCTCTATTTGCACATATTTGATGAGCAAGGGTTTCCTTGACGGTTTGTGTCCCCAAGATAAAAAAGTGCATGTCCATCTAGGTTTGCGGAAAAAATAGAGTAGTTTGTCCAACGCTACCATGTCTCATTTTGCGTCCTCTCGTCACCCACCGTTGTGTGCGGTAGGATGCCCTCTTTTTGCACATGTATTATTTGCAGGATTTCCTACTGTAGATGGTCTCTGTCCCCAAAGTTAAAAAGTACTTGAATGCCCATCTAGATTTTTTGCCCTTATGCGAGTTCTCGACTAAACATTCCCACATCTCGTTTTGCACTTTACCCATGCCAATTGCTTGGGTGCAATCACACATGGGTGGCAGCAACTTAATCATAGGGAGTAGGGATACGCTGGGTGTGGTGCCCCGTGTTGATGGCGGCATGTTAGGTAAACTTATTTGTGGCAAATTTAGCCAAAAACCTTTAAACTTTTCAATATACTGCCAGGCATTCTTGCTAGCAAACTTAGTGTGACCTTCGCAAGTCACCCACCGTTGAGTGCGCTAGGATATCCTCTTTTCGCACAGGTATGATTTACAGGGGTTTCCTTGACGTTCTGTGTTCCCAAGGTCAAGAAGTATGTGCATGCATCTAGGTTTTTGCCCTAAAAGGAGCTCTCTGCTTAACATTACCACTTCTCATTTTGCGCCCTCCCCTCACCCGTGGCTTAAGTGAAACCACACATGGATATCACTGAGTTCATCATAGGGATTAGGGGTACATTAGGTGAGGTGCCCTGTGTTCATGGCGGCACATTAGGTCACCTTTTTATAGCCAGGATGTCCTCTTTTATCACATGTATAATTTGCAGCAGTTACTTGACAGCAGGGCTCCTCGGCTCAAAGATTTATGTCACAGCAGATTTTGATGTCCTAAACTGTTCTCTGTGCATTGACATTATTACCATGTGTTATGTTCTGTCCTCACCGCATCTGTGACTTTTCTGTATCCATACGTTGGGCACCTATTTTTTCAGAAGGAGTAGGGTAATCTTTGGAGGTTTTCCCCATGTGGATGGCAGTTATTTACCTACCTTTTTCATGCCCTACTCTATACCAATGTTGGAAAAGCTACTTTTGCAAAATAATAATTTTTTGAAGGCAGTGTATGACTACTATTCCCTAATTGGTTTTGGTGGTAAAGTGGCCTATCCCTGAACCCACTTACATGTCTACTTTCCATACCTGTATGAATTGTCAAGGTTAAGAAACAGTTCATCTGCAATTTTCATTTTAGACTCCACTGTCAACCGTTAACGCACTGTGCTTGCTGCCTCAGAGCGTCGCCAATTTTTTAAAAACAAACACACATTGGATGTTGCTATGATGGCATGGGTAGGGCTTTGTAGTGATGCACTGCGATTGCAGAGATGCCAAGCCTTCTAGATGTTAGAGCTGCAAATGTTATCAAATTTATTTGTATTTTTGAATACATTTCATTTTCTATCACTGCTATGAGACCATTTTTTGGTCAATCTGCCCAAACAAACCCTCACCTTTTTCTTAGCTCTTCACGAATACAGAAGTCACTTGAATTGTGCTTTTTTTTTGTCTCGCCTTCCTAAGCCAAAATGTGAAGGCATGTACACTGCACGCAACAGTCCCACCTGTTAAAATAGCATTGAAATATTTTTGATTACCACAGAATTTTTTTTTTTTTTTAAACCCTGTTCTGGAAAGTTGAGAAAAACGTGATTTCAAAACTGCAAACCATTTGCTGATCCCATGCACAGAAGAAAAACCAGTGATTTTTTTTTTTTTTTTGCGTTTTCTGAAAAAACACAACATTTTAACACGTGCGTGTAAATTTCAGACAGCATACATATACAATTCCCAATTTTTTGGTGCCATTTCCCATCTTTGCAAAGAAAAGTAGCCAAAAAAATCGCTGTGATTGGCCCAACCAATCAAAAGTTACAGGCCTCTAACTGGGCGCACCACCAAACAGCCAAAAAAATGCTCGGCACTGAGGAGTTGGAAACCCTTAGCAGGCAAGGGTTTACTGGAATAAACCGTGGTTGTCTATGGATATCCTTGTATGGACCACTGACTAGCATGAACAACCACGGTAGACCCATAATGCTGCTAGATGCTCTGCTTGTTCTTGATGGATAAGAAGAATCAGAGATAACCATGTATATCCATCATAACATGGACAGCATGACCATAACCCTCCATGGATGACCAGGCATTGATCAAAGATAACCATGCACTACCATGGTAGAACTCTTAATATGTTGAATAACTGTCAATTTCACCTATCCATGGATGTCCGTGGTTTTCCTTGTTTGAGTTACATCCATGTAAGTCAATGTTTTCATGGTCTGTTGAGACCGTGGTTTTCCATGGTTTATCCCTGAGCCATTTACCGTCTGTGGTTTTCCATGGAAGACCATGAATAAAAACAGGGATAAACCATGGATGTCCATGGATTTTATCCTTGGTTAACCCTGGTTAAACCAGGGACGTCCATGGTTTATCCCTGTACATGAGAACGGGG